>CM035430.1:52921857-52984357 GCA_020310875.1 Ceratopteris richardii | reverse complement strand
AAAAATATTCTGCAATCTTCAAGTGATGGTCTCCTACCATTCCATGCCTCATAGGGGGTCATCCCATCAAGGGAATTAGAAGGTAACCTATTAATAAGATAAGTGGCAGTAGAAATAGCCTCTGCCCACAAGTAATTAGGCAACTTCTTTTCATTTAGCATAGATCTAGCTGCTTGCACAATCAATTTGTTCCTCCTCTCTACAACTCCATTTTTCTCAAGAGTATATCTAGTTGTGATCTCTCTCTTGATACCTCTGTCCTGCAAAAATGCATCAAACTCATTGGAGAAGTACTCGCCTCCTCCGTCTGACCTTTTCCTCTTTAAACTCTTTCTTGTTTGATTTTCCACAAGTGCAAGATAATTTTTGAAACAACTGAACATTTCATCCTTATGTTTCATGAGATACAAGATATTCCACCTACTAAAATCATCAATAAATGAAACATAGTACCTTGAGACTAAAATTGAAGGGTCCTTGCTTGGTTCCCACACATCTATGTGGACAAGTTCCAAATAATCCTCATGCATATAGCCTTTCTTTGTAAAGGGTAACTTATGTGATTTACCAAGCTGACATGCACCACATTTATAGATCATATGTTGATTGGATGCATTAGGTATCCCAAGCACACATTAATCTCTACATTTTTGCTTCAATGTTCTCTCACCAATGTGTCCTAGTCTTTTGTGCCATATCTCTAACTCAGACAAGGTTTGATCCTTATAATTATAAAGTGCAATGTTTCTAGTGTCCTCAAGCTCAAATGTAAACAATCTACCTATTATCTCTCCCTTAACAATTCTCCTGAATCCATGTTGGGGTTCCTCCACAAAGGCTCCAAATTTATAAAACCTAACCTGCAAACCCTTTTCCACTATCTGTACAATACTCATCAAATTTTTTGTGATAGTAGGTACATAAAGAACTCTGCTCAACAGATTCATATTCCCATCAAAAGTTTTGACATTTCCTACCTTGACAATTGAGTGCTTGGTATCATCACTTTCCTGCACTTGGTGCTTTCCCTTGGGCTCTTCAAGATCAGAAAGGAGAGTTATATTGTCTGCTACATGGTTTGAACAAGCTGAGTCAATTTAGAATAGTTGCTCATCATTCGTACCTTGTTTTGAGGTTATGTTCATAATGAGAAGAGAATCCTCTTGATCCGTTGTATACTTATTGAAGTTTTTTCTTGATTATCATTGAATCTTCCTCTTGATTGTGAGTAGCCACCTCTTTGGAATCCTTTTCCTCTCTGGTTCTTGAAGTTCCTATAGCACTCATCTGTTGTGTGATTAGACAGTCCACATATATTGCATGGGGAAGAGTTGAAAGGTCTCTCCCTACATTGCTTACCTCGTTTGCCCCTTCCTCTTGAATTCCTACCTCTCACTGCATAGTTAGCTTGAGAAGTAGTACCTTCATCTTCAAACTTCTTGCTCTTTCCTTTATCTTTAGACTTTCCTTTATCTATATAGAGGGTAGAAGATCTGTTACCTCTTGATGTTTCACCATTTTTGTTGAGATTGCCCTCATGGGTGAAGAGTTGCCCCATGAGAGTGGTTAGATCAAGGATTTGCATATCCATATAAAGATCCATTGTAGTTGTGAAAGATTCCCACTTATCATCTGCCTTGATGCCATTGATTATCTGTCTCACTATTTGATCCTCTTGAATCTCTTCTCCTATGCTTGCCAATTAATCAGCCACATCCTTCACCTTGGTGACATACTCTAAAACATTCTACTTAGGTTGCTTCTTTTGAGTAGTAAACTCCATCCACAATTGATTTTTCCTAGCTCTTGTATTCAAAGAAAAGTATGAAGATAGAGTATCCCAACTCTCTTGGGAAGTTTTGCAATTCCTAATATGAGGAAGAAGGAGGTCAGAGATAGAGTTAAGTAGATATGACCTGGCTAAAGCAGCTTTGGCACACCATGAGTTGAGTCTTCCTTGCTCCTCTCTTGTAGGTTGATCTTAGCTTCTAAATGTGGGCATCTCCTCATCTCCTGATATGTATCCATAGAGACTTCTTCCTTGTAGATAGGTCTTCATCCTCAAAAACCATGCTGGATAATTATTCATGTCTAGTTTTTCAATGAAATAAGGGAAACCATCTCCCATTTTACCTCAACTTGCTCTGATACCATTGTTGGTAGAGATGGATGGATACCTCAAGGAAGTGAGGTGGAAATGCTAAAACCTGCTTTGTACCAGCCCTGATGCACTTCAAAATTATAAAGTAGGCCCTGTTAGCTTGCAAATGATGCCAAGAAAGTACTTATGTACTTTGGAATTTATACTTGAAACAATTAATCCAAAAGAGACTAGTTCAAGGATGACTAGTGTTGAAAAACTTGCTATTTTAGTCCATACACCTGCTTGGTAATTTACTCAGAGCTCACAACACTAACAATTGGAAAAGTTCCTTTTCGAGGAATTCAATTAACTAAGATAGCTGATGATTGCAAGTGGAATCATTCAAATTGATGAACTATGCTCTAATAAATAACTTTAGCAAATCAGATCTTATCCCCGATATTTTAGGGAAGAACTAGTAGATGACCAATGAGCACTTCGAAGGAAATTGATCCTTGATGACTAAACCAAATGCCTTGAAAATTTAAGGTCACAAAGTAGACTTTAGGCTGGTTCCAACAAGCCAAAGATTATGTAAAATGGTTGAGTATTTACTGAGATATGATCAAAAGAAGTTGACTGTTCTAAGTAGTCATAGCAGAGAAGTAGACAGAGATGATCAATGAGTTATGTGTATTATAGAACATAATTGTACAAAGTCACTGGCATTGTAATGATGCTCAATACTGATGAATTGAATGAGCTATAGTGTGAGCTACTCAAGTTCTACAAATGATCAAGGAGTGAGCTCTCAGTGAGGCATACAACCGCGAGATTTTACAAGGTCTTTTTATATGTGTTACTTGTAAGTTCGAATTATGAATTAAAGCTTTGCCTCCAATCAAAAAGTGACTCCTCTGATTTAGGAGATATTCCCTCAACTTGAAGTCATAGCTAATATTCCTCCTAACTCCACGAGTTATAAGCTTTTACAAGATTATTCAAAGAATTAATGTTTGACAATGGTAAATGATCAAGTAGTTACAAGCTATAGTTCACATGAATGATCAAGTGCTAAATCCAAACAATGTCTTCCATGCTAAGCCAAATGTGTAGGCTTGAATATTTGCACCAACAAGGAAGACCCTTTTACTCTTCATTTTTTGTTTTCTTTTATTTGTCTTGGTTCCATGATGTATAGTTCATTGCATATGTATGGTTGTGAAGATGAATCATAAGGATGTTTAAATTCTCTTTATTTAAGCATTGATGAAAGATTATACATCTTTAATTAGTTTCACTTTCTCATGTTAGGATTGTCTAGATAGGGGTGGCACTCGTTTATCAAAGACAAGAGGGAGATCAATTAATCATGATTGTTAGATTGAGTCTCACGTAGAGACTCTAGAGAGAAGTATTCATGTTATTTTTAGTAATGGTCCTTGACTAGATGAGTTGATCTAGTTACTGACATCAGTGAGACTTGGAATAGAGTAATGAAAATTTTCTTTAAAGTTTCTAGGAGATAGGAACAGATCTAACTTATTGGGTTACCAAAGCTCTTAGTTGGCATTTCATCATGAGGATGATGATTGAACATCAGTTAGGAGGATGGATACTTATGGGTTATCTGAATCTCAAGAAGGAATGCTTTTTGCATTCATATGGCAAACTAGAAGGAAAAAAAATATAGTTTGTGTTAGTCCTATTTGATGTTCTTATAATAGATCTTAGTCCAAAGGTAATGGGTGACAAACCAAAAAATTATTAGTTACTGGAATGTAGAGAATTCATTTATTTCCAAGGAATCCTTTTTATGAGAACTAGGATGATGGATTTGCATAAATCACGGGGATGGTTTAGGTAAAAACTATCATTTATGACCACACAAGGATAGGAATACCTTGAGAGACATGAGGTTAAGTCTATCATCTTAGGTCTAGATTAGGAGTCATTTTTTATGGGACTTTGCTCTACATTTTAGAGGATTCTATGGTTTATTATCTCCATTTTGGTATGGTCAAGTCTATAAGCTTGACACCTTACATTTCTTCTTTATATTATTACTCCATTGAGGATATCTCATATGGACTTAGGTCATTTTGATGATGTTATAACTTATGGGAGAAAACTATGTATACATGATAAATAGTAGGCTCCACGTAGATGTTTTCCCACCTTTAAGATGATCTTTTATGAGACTTCTTAAGGGAAGCTTATGGGGAAACAACGCACAGAGATGATCATGTACAATTCGTTACATGAAGCTTGAGGGATGCCTACATTATTTATATAGCTTTATTTTCAAGGACCAAAATCTTTCCCAAGGGGGGAAGAATGTAATAAAGTAGGTTGAGGATCTAAGGGTCTATTCAATTCAAAAAAATCTAAAATTGGACACCATTTTGACACTTGTATGTATGGCCAAAGATGTAGAGACTAGACTTAAGTAAAGGTTCCTATACTCTTTAAGACAAGGAATCCACTTAGCTTAGTGGATAAGTCTTAACGGGTTTAAGGAGGAGGTCTTGAGTTCAAAACCTACAGGTAGCCAGGTTTTTGCCCAAGAGCTCCATGAGTTGGAGCATTGTGGACCCTTCTTTCTAACTAGAACCTTTTCGGATAAAGGGTGATGGAGAATCAATCCACAAAAGAGTGGTGTGGATTGATTCAGAAAAGGATGGTTCTCAACTGATACTACTTTTCTAAAAGAGTGGTCCTCGTTGATTAGAGCAGCTATATATAGAGGCATATGGTTGGGAGGAAAAGGTGTCTCATCTCTCTATGTACATTGTCATAATATTTCAATGCTATTTATCCATTACTTTCAGGTATCAAGGAGACATCAGTTAGCTCAAAAGACATGTATGAAACATTGCTACCTCTTTTTACAGGTGGACAATCTAATGCTGGTCTAAATGAGGCAATTTCTCAGCCTTTACAGTTTTCACGTGATGATGCAAATCATTCCATTTTTTATGTAGATTTAGATGATGCACTTACTGATGAGAGAACTGATATAGAGGAGGCAAAAAATATGCCTAAATGTCTAATGTAGACTTTGTGTGTTAGCAAATTAGATGCACCTCTATCATATCATACTCGTTCAGGCTCTCATAGTGCTTCTTTTGCATCAGATTGCTATGCTATGGCTACCTCTAGTCTTTGTGATGAGAATGAGTCTGTTTCATTTGATGAAGCACAAAATTCTGAAAATTGGATGGTTGCTATGCAATCAGAATATGATGCTATTATGAAAAATAGTACCTATTCTTTAACTTTCCTCCCAACAAGAATGACATTGGCACTAAGTGGGTATACAAGCTGAAGCATAAGCCTGATGGAACATTTGATAGGTATAAGGCTAGGCTTGTTTGCAAAAGGTTATACTCAAGAAAGAGGCATTGATTTTGATGAGACCTTTGCACCTACATGCTGAATGACTACTATTTGTAGCATCTACGCACTTGGACTCATCATGGTTGGAATTTACATCATTTGGACATCAAAATTTCATTTTTAAATGGTGATCTTCAAGAAGAAGTGTATGTTTTTTAGCCACATGGTTTTGTGTAGAAAGGGCATGAAAACAAAGTGTGCAGGTTGAAAAAGGCATTATATGGTTTGAAGCAAGCACCACGTGCTTGTTATGAAAAGAAACATGCCTACTTGATTGCACATGGTTTTGAGAATAGTCCAACTCAGAGCATCTTATACATTAAGCATGCAAACGATGTGCTGATAATCATTATTGTCTATGTTGAGGACATTTGCTCACTGGTCCTAATGAGAACCATATTGTTGATTTTAAGGCTAATTTTCATGCCTCATTTGAGAGGCCAAGTTTTGGGCATTAGTTTATGCAAGTTGATAACAGACTAGCTTTGTGTCAAACAAAATATATTGACACATTATTGTAGCATTTTGCTCTTGAAGACTGCAAACCTATTGCCACTCCTATGGAGACATGTTTAGGGTTGAGTCTTCATGATGTTAGAGATGCATTTGATGCTATTATCTATCAGAAGGCTATTGTATGCTTGATTTACTTATGCATTACTCTACCAGATATTTAGTTTGTTGTCTCATAGATGAGCAGGTCTACACATTGCCCATGTGTCAAACATTGGTAGGTGGTTAAGTGCACCTTTCACTACTTGAGTGGTACCCGACTACTTGGACTATTTTATCCCAAGGGGGGATCACTACTGTGATATTTACATGCTTTTTCTAACTCTGACTAGGTTGGTTGCTATGACACTCTTGTGTCCACCAGTGGTTTTGCTTCATGACTGCTAGCCCATGCATATTTTGGTTGAGCAAGAAGCAACCTATTGTGGCCACTTCTAGTTGTGAGGCTGAGTATAGGGCAACCTTCACAATGACTATTGTGTGTGTGTTGCTCATATGCCTTATGGTTGATTTGGGTGTTGGTCAATCTTCTGTCACCACCATCTTCACTGAGAGTCAGAGCTCATTGGCAGTTGCGAGGAACCCTGTGTTCCATGATCGCACTATGCACATTTAGGTGCACTATCATTATGTCAGGGGGAGGTTCTCTGCATAGAAGAACATGTGGACCTTTTCACAAAGGCTCTGCCTAGGGAGAAGTTGGAAGCTTTTCGCAAAGCTTTGGGCTTACTTCTTGTTGGGGATTGATTCCAAATAACTTAGCACTTATACATGAGTGCCAGCTCGCTTGTTCACCGCATCACTACTAGGGGGATTTGTTGATATATTTAGGTAGTGATGTGTGTGAACACACTAGGGCCGCCAGGGCACTATTTTTCCTCTTTAGGATGTTTTCTCCCCTCATTTGTGGAAATTTTTGAAGTTCTATTTAACAAAAGCAAGACATGCATTTGATTGTCCACCAATAAAAAGAGGCAAAAAAAATTCAGACACAAAGGAAACCATCTTGAACCTTAGATCCATGATACTTTCTATATCTCATTATTGGTTCACAATTCGAAGAAACTAATGCTTCCATCATGTTTAGAACATCCCTAAACCCTCACCTTTTTCAAACCAAGTGTCTAGCCTAGTTATAAGTAGGTTCTCTAGCCCATTTGAAGGCTCAAATGAGCTTAGAAATTATGAAATTTGATATAGATGGTTCTACTAATCCTCAAGCTTGAGGACTCCTCAACTTGAACAAAACAGAGTCTATTCTATCAAAAATGAGATTTACAATGAAGTATAGTGATAACAATCACTTTTTTTCATGTATTTGATTTCGAAAAAATGATTGGCCTACTTGCTAGGTCTTCGTTGGCTTCCTTGTATGCTTGGACCTCCTTGACCTTCTCTTTGAATTTTGTCTCTCTGACTTCCTTGCCCCATACTTCTTTGGAGCATTAATCCACTTTGACCGCTAACAACCCACCTCTCTCGTGTTTGTCATCTCGGAAAGACCCTTGTTGTGGGTGATGCTCAATGTAATACTTGATGACATGAGAGGCGACTTCATGCTCCTTGATCCAAAGTCCACATGCTAAGTCAATCATTCAGTGATCCCAATCCATTGGGCCTCAAACCTCTAAATGTGGCATATGCGACTATTCTACATGGAGGGCTTGTTCTACTTTAAAAAGATGTAATTAGTGGGTGGGTCGTGCTAGGAAGATCTCAAAGTGCTAATCTTAGAAACCCATGGAGAACATCTCTTGGAAGGTTTTCTTGTAGCATGCGGGTAAATATTTGATGCATGCATGCCAAGCATAGAATGTGTTCATTGATGGTGTTTTGCTCATTTCATATACCAATTCAAAGTTACCTTCATTAAAACATGGTGCCAAAATATACAGAGCCTTGATGTTGCAAAATGTTTTAAAGATGATACTCATGAGCTCAAAAAATTTCATTACACATTTTTGAAGCTACATCAAGTACATTACTCAATCGGGGGGTCCAATATCAAATAGTTGATGCCATGTAAGCTATTGTGAGAGGCCCCCTGGGTGGTGTGAAATATGGGTAGTTCAACCAGTCTGAGCATCAAGGACTATTTTTGACCTTTATCATAGATATGCGCCATGGGGATTTGTGAGGTACTAGAGCATAACTTGGATTATATTTTATGTGCAGTGGTGCCATAGACCAAGTTTGCATCATTTTAGGATAGGTTTCAAGAAGGTGTGCATGTCAATTGGGTTGGAAAATTGTGCCCTATTTAACCCTCTTTGAGAAATCATCTGGTTAGAACTAAGTGGTGAATGTTGGCTCCTCTCCTACCAATCTCTTAACTTCTGCATTGCAATCGGCCAAAGGCATGAAATAGGGCATATATTTGAGTTCAAAAGTTGTAATCAAGCATTTTTGGAACAAGTTTCAAAAATATTCTGACTTGAGAATTGTTTCTTCAATATTAGACATTGATTGTATCTAGATTATCACATAGTCTTCGTGGGTTTGTCCAATCTCTTTAACTTGATTCAACCACTAAGGGATGGGTGCTTCATATGTTTCCTGGTCTTCTTCAGTGATGCAACCACCTCGGACCGGTTCAGGTTCATATGCATCATCAAATGTTTGGTATACTAGAATTTCCACTAGCTCTTTAGGTTTATGCACCTCTTTTGGAGATGGTGGCCACTCATACTATAATAGCTTGTTTTGAAACTCCTTGATCTATTTTAGCAAGGACTCGAGCTCTTGTGGAGTGAGACTAAGTGGGATAGCCTCCGACAACTGTGTATTGGTAGATGATTGCTAACTCCATTAATGATTGAGCTCATGTTGTAACAAAATGTAGGAGTCAAGGAAGCTAGCATATTCTTCTCAAAGAGTTCAGATTGTCTTTGATGCCAAAACTTGGAATCTAGAGGGACTTATGTGTGCTCCACATGTACTCGCCATAGTAGCTTCAAGGTTTTCTTGGCTCTATTGTTGAAGGAATTTATTTTCTTCTAATGCTACTATCATATGTCAATGCAACATCCCCATATTGCATTGGAGCTTTATGTTCCACTCTATTTGTGCATAAGATGTCTTCCGCCTATTTCACCACCTCCTGATCCATATGCTAAAGTTTGGAGTCCAATTCATTGTGGGCTCGATGTAAAGTTTCATATTGATTTTGCAAGTCCATGTTGCTAGCCTCTAACTTGATTATTTGTTCTTGTAAGCGTGGTCTTAGTAGCAATCTTTGCTTTCTTGCTTCCAAATTTTGGTATTCTTGTCTTAACTGAGTGGAACATTGAATCATTGTGTTTAATGCATTATCCACATCCATGGATGCTATATTTACAATTGAAGATGTAGGGGAATGGGAAACAGGTGTGCCTAAGTGGGTTGGTAGTGCTAATGATGAGGGTGGAAGGGGAATGGGAGAAGGTGCAATTGAGGGGGGTGGGGGAGGTGTTGTAGGAGGTGATATGTCCATGGCATCATATGTGGTTGTGTGTGATGGTGCTACCATGAATATTGGTATGGTAGGTGCAGTGCTCATGGTATCAGTGAAGAGTCAAGATGTTAAAAACGTATTGGGACCCACTGAAGAGGGTGGATTGGGCATTCAGAGCATGGCTTTAAGGAAAGCAGCCCATGGTGGTGGTAAGATGGTGGAAGGTGGTTGCGATTGAAATAAGGAAGAATAGGTTGTAGAGGTAGAAGTGCAGGTGGAAACAATTGGGTAGGGTTGTGTTGCACGAATTCCTAAGAGGGTGGCTATTAGAGTTGGGTGACCTTGGGCAAGGCGTTTGAGCGGTAGCTGAGGACATGTTCAGAATGGAGCCATGGAGTTAGAGTACAATGGATTATTAATAAAGGAAAATAATTTTGCCTGGGAGCTAGAGGCATGGAAACTAAAGGAAGGTGTAGATGTTATTACTTCAGTGGTTCCTTTGATTACTTCAATATATTGAGGTGAATGTGGTGGTGTAAGGAAAATTGGATCCTCTGCTTGGGTGGTTTCTACGACTATAGTTCTTCGACACTTTCCAAAGCTTGGGATTGGACCAAGGAGATAGTTCACCATCGGGTGGACATTGAGGGGGGTGTTAGATATGCTCAATACTCCACCCTCATGTGACCACAAATGATCCATGGCGTTCTAAGTTGTAAGGCCCCCATTATGAGGAGAAGCCATTATGAGAGCCCGGACATTTGTGGAACCCTAACTTCCAAGTTAGATGAGGTCTATGTGTGACTATTGATGGTTGTAGATGATCTTTGTGAGCCTAGCCGCTAGGTTAGGTAGGGCATAAACTTCCAGGCCATTAGGTTGCCATTTAAGGTGAAAATAAAGGCCATGTGGCATCGTGTAGTTTCCCCATAGAACCTTAATGGGGCGAGTGCAGAGGGGGGCTTGCCCCCTTCTGCGGGATCCGGGGGGCCTATCCCCCCGGCCCGTAGGGCCGAAACGGTAGGACTTATGGTCGTGGAGATATTGTCGGATCATATATTTTACCGACTATTTTGTATCTCCCGATTACATTTATCTATACCGAACCGCCTTGTAAAAGCTATAAAAGCACAGCCTAGGTTGAGCTCTACATAGCATTGCGCACTAGTAAGCCCTTCATCTAGAGTCTGTCTAGATCGCCATCTAAGCTCCACATTGGGAGCGCACAGGTGGATAACACCATCATTGTAACTGCATTACGCTCGGCAATCTGAAAATTTGAGTTCTCTATCTCTCAATCTGCGTCTATATTTGTGTGCATTTTTCTCTCAACTCTGTCTACAGGTCTATTCCGTTGTGCTGTTATTTTCTTACATCGTATCAAAGCTCAGGAGGCTCTGAGTGGTGTAGAAGTAGAAACACAAAGGTTGCAGAGGTCTAAATGAAAAAAAGAGAGAAGATGTCAAGCGGTGCATCATCATCTACGACTGGAGGTCAAGGTGGTTCATCAACAGGACTAGGTGGCACACAAGCAGGAGAAGAAATGATGCCGGTCATCCCAACATTGTGGATACGGCCACCAACGTTCACAGAAGGTAAACTTGATGGTACGAACTACACCCTGTGGAAGTTCAAAATCACTTCTATTCTTGATTCGTATGAGCTTTTCGAGACTGTTCTTGGGACTGATCATGAGCCCCAAGAAAGACCTAATCCAAATAATCCTGGTCGAATGATTCCTCTTGATGTTGATCTTCTACGTGCTTGGAAACATAGAGATGCATATGCACTCTGTGCTATTGTTTCAAGTAATTCTGACAGTGTTCTGACTCTCATTCAGCATACGACGAAGGCATGTGAAGCATGGAACATATTGAGAAATCAATATGAAACTCGTAATCAGACATGGATTCAGAACTTGGAGAATGAGCTTGCAGCAAAACAGTTTGTTGATGGGGAGACTGTAGAGGTGTTTATCACTCGCATAAAGAATCTACAAGATCAAATGGCAAGAGCAGGTGTTCAAAAGTCAAGTGAGGAGCTAGCTGGACGTTGTCTTCGAATCTGTCCACCTAAGTTTGATGGTTTGGTAACTACTCTTAACACTCAAATCACACCTCAACCACTAACGTTTGAAGAATTTAGTGCCTTACTCATGGAGGAGGAGCTACGGCTCAAGGCAAGGAGTGGTGGTAGCAAAGGAGATGTTGCATTCATAGCAAATGCCAAAGGAGGCAAAACAGACTTTTCAAAAGATGGAGACAAAAAGAAGAACGACAAAAAGAAGTTCAAGGGAGAGTGTCTCCACTGCAAGAAGAAAGGACACAGAATCCAAGATTGTTGCATCAAGGAGGCAGAAGAGAAGAGTGGCTCTTCAAAAGGTGGCAAGGGCAAGGAGTCTTCCAACACAGTAGAAATAGAGCTTGAGTTATTTTTTATGATAGAGGAGGTGTGCTCCTCAGCTGAAGATTTAGGAACATATGACTCATGGGTGCTGGACAGTGGTGCATCTCGTCACATGACGAGTAGAAAAGACATTTACAGTTCCTTATAGCCTCTAAAGGAACCCATCACAATAAAGGTAGGGAACAATGCAAGATGTCCTGCAAAGGGCGAAGGTATGGTTTCTTTCATTAACTATAATGGCGATATCAGAAAGCTTTCAAATGTGTTGTATGTTCCACAAATAAAACAAAATCTACTTTCAGTAGCTTCTATAACTGATCAAGGTCATCAAGTATCTTTCAATAAGACAGGAGCTAAGATTATGGACAGTAACAACAACATTTTTGGGATTGGCATAAGGAGGAACAACCTATATGAGTTGTGTGCTCTTACAGCCACTACAAACGTGGCCACAAGTAAGCTATGGCATGAGAGATTCAGCCACATTGGATACTCTGTACTAAAGGAGATGCATCGCAGAGGTATGGTTGCACACCTATCATCGATTGTAGAAATGAAGAAACCATGTGAAGCTTCCATGATGGGCAAGCAACACAGGAAGGCATTTCCACAAGAAAGAAAGAACAGGGCAAGCTATCCTCTAAAGTTGGTGCATGCTGACTTGTGCAGAAAAACGCCTACACAGGCCTTGGGCATATCTTCCTACTTCGTGTTACTTGTCGACGACTATAGCAGGAAGATGTGGGTGTACTTCCTTCACGATAAGGCTCAAGCTTTTGGTAAGTTTAAAGAATGGCTTCAGCTTGTTGAAACTGAAACAGCAAAGAAGATGAAGAAATTCAGGACAGATGGTGGTGGTGAGTTCACATCAATAGAGTTTGAAGATTTCTGCAAGAGTAAGGGAATCAAACATCAACTCACAGTGGCACATAGTCCTCAACAAAACGGTGTTGCAAAACTTCGCAATCGAACCATCATGAAGATGGCAAGGTGCATGTTGAAAGGAAAGGGTTTGCCTAATCAATTTTGGGCAGAGGCTGTCAACACTATTGTCTACATCTTGAATCGAAGCTACACCAAGACACTTGATGGAAAGACTCCAGAAGAAGCCTACACTGGTAAAAAGCCTTCTGTTTCCCATTTCAAAGTATTTGGAAGTGAATGTTATGTACATGTTCCAGATAGGGAGAGAAACAAGCTTCCACCAAAAAGCATCAAATGTATCTTCCTACAGTACAACAAAGATAAGAAGGCTTATAAGCTTTATGACCCTGAGGCTAAGAAGATCATGGCGAGTCGTGATGTGGTGTTCAAGGAGGAGCAGCCACATGCAGTGGAGGAGGAAAAGAGAGCTTCCACTTTATCATCAAGCAAAGGGGAAATCCACTATGAACCTGGCCCAAGAGCTATCCCTTCTACACAAGAGAAGGAAGCATCATCTTCAGATGATGAGTCTATAAGTCACCAACCTGCCGACACCCAAGTGGAAAAGCCATTGCCATGTTGGGTGAGGCAGCTCTATGATTCTGCAAACCCCATCCCACAGTCACTAGAACAGGTTGGAGATGGACCGAGGCGATCGCAGAGAATAGAGGAACAGAGGGGCAAACGCCCATATTGTAAACACAGCCTTGATGGCTGATCTCATTCAAGAAGAAGCAAAGGAACCAACCAATGTGGAAGAGGCACTCCATGATCGGAATTGGAGGGCTGCCATGTAAATAGAATGCAACAATATCATGAAGAATGGAACTTGGAAGCTAGTGGATCAACCCCCTAAGCATAAAGTCATTGGCACCAAGTGGGTCTGGAAGCTAAAGTACAAGGCTGATGGTACTCTAGAAAAGTATAAAGCAAGACTTGTTGCACAGGGCTACTCACAAGTTGAAGGCATTGACGTTTGTGAATCATTTGCCTTGACTATAAGAATGACTACTATCCGAGTAGTACTAGCTGTGGCTGCACATAAGCATTGGCCAGTCTATCACATGGATGTCAAGTCAGCATTCCTGAATGGAGACCTCAAGGAGGAGGTATACGTGTCTCAGCCACCAGGGTTTGAGGCTCCCGATTCAGAGAACAAGGTATGTAAGCTGAAGAAGGCATTATATGGGCTAAAACAAGCCCCTAGAGCATGGTACGAGCGGATAGATAAGTATCTCTTGGATCTAGGTTTCAAAAGATGTGCTTCTGATGCTAACTTGTATGTTCTAAAGAGAGGAGGGAAGACAATTGTGCTTGTACTCTATGTAGATGACCTTGTGATTACAGGAAATGATGATGCTCTTCTTCAACAAACAAAAGATGCCCTGAGTTCATAATTTGAGATGACATACTTGGGCTTAATGCATTATTGCTTAGGTCTTGAAGTTTGGCAGGAACCAGGGAATATTTTCATCTCTCAACAAAAGTATGCAAGGCAGATATTGAAGGCATTCAACATGGAGGATTGCAAGGAACTTTCTACACCTATGAAGGTCAACACAAAATTATCTATTGAAGATACTTCATCTCTAATGGATATTGGAAGATACAGGAAATTAGTTGGAAGTATCATCTACTTGTGCAATAGCAGACCAGACATCTCTTATGGTGTTGGAGTAGTAAGCAAGTTCTCTAATAAGCCTTGCCAAACGCATTGGAAGGCAAGCATTCAGATACTCAGGTATGTGAAAGGAAGTACTGATTATGGTATTCTTTATGAAGAAGGATCATCTCTCGTCGGATATTGTGAATCATATTGGGCAAGAGATATTGATACCAGAAAATCAATTTCTGGATATTGATTTTCTTTAGGATCAAGGATTTTCTCTTGGATTAGTAAGAAGCAACCGATTGTAGCATTATCTTCTACTGAAGCTGAGTAAAAAGCTGCATGTGTTGCAGCATGTGAAGCAGTATGGTTGAGGAGGATCCTATGGCACATAGGAATACAAGGACACGAGGCTACATAGTTGAAGTGTGACAACCAAAGTTGCATGGCCATCGCCAAAAATCCTGTTTTCCATGCACCTACCAAGCACATAGAAATCCAGTATCACTATGTGCGTGAGTTGATTGAGGACGGGGTCGTAGAGATAATCTATTGCCCTACTAAAGAAAATGGAGCAGACATCTTCACCAAGGCTCTTGGGAGAGAGCAACTTCTTCGGCACTTTCCAAAGCTTGCAATTGGACCAAGGAGGTAGTTCACCATCACGTGGACATTGAGGGGGGGTGTTAGATATGCTCAATACTCCACCCTCATGTGACCACAAATGATCCATGGCGCTCTAAGTTGTAAGGCTCCCATTATGAGGAGAAGTCATTATGAGAGCCCAGACATTTGTGGAACCCTAACTTCCAAGTTAGATGAGGTCTATGTGTGACCGTTGATGGTTGTAGATGATCTTTGTGAGCCTAGCCATTAGGTTAGGTAGGGCATAAACTTCCAGGCCATTAGGTTGCCATTTAAGGTGAAAATAAAGGCCCTGTGGTGTCGCGCGGTTTCACCATAGAACCTTAATGGGGGGAGTTTATCTATACTGAACCGCCTTGTAAAAGCTATAAAAGCATAGCCTAGGTTGAGCTTTACATAGCATTGCGCACTAGTAAGCCCTTCATCTAGAGTCTGTCTAGATCGCCATCTAAGCTCCACATTGGGAGCGCATGGGTGGACAGCACCATCATTGTAACTGCATTACGCTCGGCAATCTGAGAATTTGAGTTCTCTATCTCTCAGTCTGCGTCTATATTTGTCTGCATTTTTCTCTCAACTCTGTCTATAGGTCTATTCCGCTGTGCTGTTATTTTCTTACATTGCATACATATTCAGAGATGGACTACTATATTTGGGGTCATGCTACTATATCATTTAGCTTAGTAAGATTCTTGTTATTCATGCTTTTGGGTACTTACATCTCCTTCTCTATGGGAATGTGCATGCCTTGCATAACAAGGGCTTCCCGAACTAGGTTTAACGTGAGCGTGAACTTCTTCAATTCATTCCCAGGTGTCAAGGATGGAGTAACAAAGGTATTGGCTATCCTCTTGTCCTTGTTAGGCTACAGAGTGTTAATAAGTTAGTAATTGCATGAAATTTGGTTTAGGTAGTTGTGCATTAAAGTATTCGGCTAAGCATGCCTTGCACCATATAGGTTGAAGTTCCTCCATATTTTGTAGCTTCTCGAATTCTCGTGTAAAGAACTGGCACTTCCCCCATATATTGTTATATTGACATTCTACTTCCCATATAAAAGCTATGTCTATGAGGGGCCCGGCTATCTTGTTGAACCAATGAGAGTGGGGATTGACTTTCGTTGTGTGCCCCATAGGCGGATCTTGAATGGTTATGGTTTGCATATGTATCAGTGCCTCTCGCCTTTCCTGAGGTATTTCAATAATAGGCAAGGTGTCAATATCTATAGTTTGGTGACTAGTGCCTGCTTGGGAACTAATGTCTGCTGCTTCGGCCATGATGACTATAGTAGTGAATATTTTGTGGATATGCTAGGAGAAGAATAATCACATTAGTATTGTATAAAAAATTTGATGAGGATTTGTTCCCTTTACAATACCAACATGATATCTTTGAATTTTATTAATTTAGTGAGTGTTATGTGTGAGGTTAGTGTAATTGAAAGTTAATATGGTGAGTGGGTAACATAGGTGCATACTTTGGAATGCAATGGCTCCAAATGCATCTAATATTATACAAGGGTGTTAGACGGTGGGGTCAGGGTTTGTTACATGAATTGACTTTCCATACTTTCTTTATGGGATTACAATTTTGGCATGTGAATACATATATGGGTTTTGGGGATGACTCCCCCTAGTCATGGGACTTTTTAGGTACCCATTGCCTAGTAATTATATGTTTGAATTTACATGAGAGTATGTGCTAAATAGTTGTAGTGTAATTTTTTGAGGATTTGGGACCACTAACAATAGTTCAATTCGTAAGAGTTCATGTGTGGCTAATTGAGCCTAAGTAGGTCGTAGGCACCTAGATCTATCTAAGAGTATGGTCAATCTTCATCAATTGTTTTGGTACCCAAATGGAGTGTACCCATTATGGAAGGAACCTTTGATGCACTATCCAAGGTTGTCTTGACTTCATTGATTGCTTCTTTAGCATTGATTTTGTCGACAAGGGAGCAAGTGGGTGCTCACCTTGTGTACCCAAATTTTCTTCACACCATGGATAGTGCTGCCTCAAGATGTCATCTACCTTTGGGATTCCATAATCCATGGAAGATGCTTATCATGCTTCTTTGGTTGAGATATTGAGACTACTATAGACTTTGGAAAAGAAAGGAGTTCCATCCTCTCTCTTGCTTGTGCTTCAACTCCTGAATCCTTCTACATCATATAGTTTTGGACAAGAATATCATCTTTTTCTTCATGATTAACCCTAGAAGAACTAGGAGGTTGTGTCATGCCTAGATCATTGATTGTGCAACTTCCTAGTTCAATCATGATTCACTATTCCTTTATCCAAACCTAAAAAATTCCACTCCTTAGGTTTAAGTTGATTGCATGGTCATAGATCCAGTCTTGACCAAGGATGAGAGACTCAATAAGGTCTTCATCATGGCAAACTAGCACTTTGATTGTCATATGGACATCTTGAATGGAGATGGGAATCTCCACCTTGTCCATGCAAGGGGGTTTCCACTCCTCCCAATACCACAAGATAAACTTCAATAGGATTGATGAATAGGTTCATTTCCTAAGAAGAAGAATATCTTAAGTGCTAATGGCTGCTCTTTAGTCAATCAAAGCCTTGATTGTCTTTGCAGACGTGACCTATCCTAATTCTACTGTTATAAATGGAAGTTTATCTTTGATGTGATGAGAGGAAACATTGTTTTTCTTGCACATAGTCATATGCTATCTTGGAACTTCGTAATTAATGTGCTTTGGTTGATCTATGACTTGTCTTCTCAACTTCATACATGTGATAGGCTCTAAGGCCTCTATGTGGGCTTCATCATGGATTATTTTCTCTTCTTCTTTTGGCTTCTTCACAATACTGAGTAGTTTTAGCACTTCTTATGTTAAAGGATCTTGATAAAGCTTTACTCTACAACCATTGATGTATCTTGGTAAGATTTTTCCTTCTAAAGTAGTTATTTGGGCCGCTCCACTTGTTGATATCCTATTGTTGATCATTGCTCCATAGCCATGCTTTTCCAGCTTTCAAGCATGTTGCTTCAATGTATACACCAAGATTAAGTCTCCCACATTTAATCGATTGTCTTTTACATGTGCATCCAAATATGCTTTTGGCCTCTTCTTTGTAGCATATATTCTTGCATCTTCTCTCAATCTAGTTTCACCTAACTGTTCTAGGTCAAAGATCCTAAACGATAACTCATGGACAATCCATTGATGCTCTTGTGCCACCTTTACTGGTGGGTATTAAAAAGTATAATGGAATTATTGCATTTTGGCCAGACACCATCTGGAAGGAAGTGGTGTTAAGTATTGTTTTGTAGACAACTCAATATGTCTAAACAACATGATGTAGTTGTTTGTCCCAATCAAAACGTTTGTTATTAACAATCTTAATCAACACAGTGCACAGGATTTTGTTTGTGCTCTCGACTTGTCTGTTGGCTTGTGGATGGTATGGGGCAGACTTCTTATGAATGACCATGAATTCTTGTAGCAAGTATTCAATGATCTTGTTTGAGAAGTGGGTACCATGATCACTTACCAATTCTATCGGTAATCCATAACTTGTGAATATATTTTCGAAGAAAAACTTGGCTATTGTTTGTGCATCATTCTTCTTAGTTCCTTTTACTTCTACCCATTTGGTTAGATATTCCGATGCGACAATGATATACTCAACATGTGAGCTCATGGTTGGGGGATTAGTAGGACCTATGAAGTCTATTCCCCACTTAGAGAATGCACATCCTCCCATCATGGGTCTCAATAGCATCTCATGCTTGCATATTGGATACTGAGCTCTATGACATATATCACACCTCTCCACATAGGTATGGGCATCCATGTGAAGGTTTGGCCACCAAAAACCTGCAAACAAAATTGCTTTGACCACTCGATCGGGTCCAAAGTGTCCTCTTGCCACACCCTGGTGTGCAATTTCTTAGATCCTTAGATACTCACTTTCATAGACACATAGTTTGAGATATCCATCTCATCCACACCTATATACATTACCTCCAATGAGCATGTAGTCTTGAGCCTCCTGCTCTAGAATCCTTCTTCTTGCTAATGTCATCTCTCTAGGGAATGATTTTGTCCTTATAAACTCTATTAAGGGACTTCTCCAATTAGTTTATAAATACATTTGATACAAATTAGCATGTTCCACTCAGGATCTATCATCACAAATTGGACAATTCTTATACATCCTATAGACATATGCTTCCATAATTGGCCAATGAATGCCTAATCTTTTTAGAGTCTATAGGGTTCAATGTTTCAAATGATTTTGCTCTAATGCTCTATGTGTACAAGTTGTAGCCATTTCTCATGCTTTTCTTCATCCACACAACAAGCTTAAACTCCTTGATCAATGTACTTGTATATGCTTCCTTCCATGACATGTTACTTTTGATTTTTAACAACCTCCTTATCCTTCGTTCTCATTATGGGATGTTTGGGTCCAAAAGTGAGAATAGGCACCATAGTTTTAGCCCAATCAGGTACTACTTCCAAGTTGAACAAGTAAGCATCACGAAGTTCATTTGATACCCCTTACAATCTTCAAAACCATATTCCATTAGTAAGAGGAACCATCTTACTAATCAGCCTACATTGCAAGGTTTGTTCACTAGGTATAGTAGAGCCCGGTGATCCATAAGATTCTTGTACACATTGTCCTTTCAAGCAACACAGAGTTGGATGCACTAACTGAAAAAATGGTGGAATTTTATCAATCAAATCCATAACATATTTCATCATGCTCAAAAGGAAAATCTAGAATATTTGGATAATTAGAAGGGAGACTCTTTACAAAGGGCTTTCGGACTTGACAACAAAATCAACAAAGCAAACACACACCTGCAAAAAGGCCTACTCAAGTTCAAAAGCGTGCTTACATGCAAGAAGAAATCAAAAGAAATAATCTTCAGATCTACTTTAAAGATTGGTGGGTTGGCAAAGTAGACACAAGTTGATAAAAGAAATGTGCAGACTTCTTTAGATGAAACAAACCAAAGAAGTGATGCCATGCATGATAGACAATAATGGGTAGAATGCTCTTCAAAGGAAGAAAATTGGACATTGATTGTCAATCACTTCAGCCATCTCCATGGGATTTCCTCTCCTCTCTCACCCCACGAGCACAAGTGCATGACCCCATTCAGAAAGCGAGATCTAGAAAATCTCCACAAGATATTAGGCGCTTTCTTTACTCTCCTCTAACAGGTCAAGAATCCTTGATGATATCAAATCTCTAACCAAAGGCAAGAGCCAAGGTCTCTTGATATCATCATGCTATCATAGGAAACATTTTGTACAACCATTAGCAATAGTGATGTGAGGCTAAGAGTATCCTACACATTATCCTTTGAACCAACATACAA
This sequence comes from Ceratopteris richardii, assembly GCA_020310875.1. Taxonomy (NCBI): domain Eukaryota; kingdom Viridiplantae; phylum Streptophyta; class Polypodiopsida; order Polypodiales; family Pteridaceae; genus Ceratopteris; species Ceratopteris richardii. The sequence goes on along the minus strand of CM035430.1, from coordinate 52,963,980 downwards.
TTGTATGCATTAATTCACTATTTTTTTACCTTTTGAAAATAAAGAAAATATCATAATTTACCACTTGATAGGGGTATAAATATTTCTTGAGAGAGTAAGTCTTTAGTAGGAACTCTATCCATTAATTGTCTAAATCATGTTGTTCTCTTATTTTCTCATAATATATTTCTCAAGGATGGTTCTTGTCCAACATTTTTCAAATCTTAGATAGTATGATGTCTTATGAGAAATGGGAAATTTATATTTACCAATCACATTAAAAGGGAAATCAAAATTTCTCAAGGATGACTTCTCTAAGGAGCATAATGTTTCCATAGTGATTTCCATCCAATGATTACCTCACTAAGGGAAATTGTGATTTCTTTGTTGCATCGATAATTTTTCTTGGACTTGATAATTTCAATCTCATAGATGTTTTTCTCTTGTTTATCTCTTTATTCATACAAAACCATTATATACATGAGAATAATTTCCTTGAAAATAGGCAACCACAAATTTGAGGTCTCACACAATAAACTCAACCCAAGATTGATATCGAATCATACTTTACCAATCAAAATATCTTTGGACAAGTGATAGATTGTGGGATTGCAAAAGCCCCTCTTTAGCTTTAGTCTCTATAGTATCCTTAGTCCTTGTATATCAATTCTCAAACAAGACGTGAACATAAAAGAACAAAAAAAAAACAATTAGAACCTTATCAACTGGGATTTGTATTTTAGATGGACTTTCTTTTTCCTTGTTTTCCTTTTCATCCTTATCTTGCACTAATTCCAGTTGACTCGCTAATTGCTTCCATAGTTGCGGTTTAACCTGAAGTAATTCTTCCACAGTCAGTTTGCATTGTACTTTCGTCTTCTTAAGTTCCGTTAGATTGTGTGAATTCTTTTCTGAGTTTTCCTTTCCTTTTCCATGTACTGTGGGTGCTCGGATTATCATGGATTCCTTTTGGTATTCTCCCATGTAATTTGGTAAAGTTGAAATGCTCTGAGCTTCTTCTCTATTTCTGTCTAGTCTTGATACTTCCTCATATACTTCTTCCATGTTGGGATTTGGTTGATAAACTTCTACATCTAATTCCTCAAAGGGAGGCTTAGTCTCTCCATTTTTCTTCCATTGTTCTTCTCGGATTCTATTCCATAACTCCTTTGGCCAATCAACTTCTAAGTCAGGTATTGTTGACATCGGTTCATCTTGAGTTTTCACTCGTTCACATTTGTCATCCTTCCTTCTAAGTTCTTTATCCTTGGCTTTGACACACTCCTTGTATTGCTCCTCTGCTGTTCTTGTACCAAGGCTATACTAGACACAGGAGCAGGAGTAGGAATTGCCACCAAGGAGATTTGGGAGAAATGGGGAAAGCCTGCCTTACGGCCCACACGCATGAAGCTCCAATTAGCAGACGGTCATGTGGAGAAACCCTTAGGAATATTGGAAAGAGTCAAATTAACCACATGTGGAGTTGAATTTGAACACACATTAGCCATTTGTAAGTTCAAAAAGGCTAACAATTACGAAATGATATTAGGACGACCTTTCATGAGACAAATGAGGGTAGTGCAAGATTGGGGAAGAGATTCATTATACCTGCAACATCAAGGAAACACTACCAAGATAAACTTGCATACATTTGCATATCGAGATGTCCCTCCACTACAATGGAATCCTATACACAAGGAGGAAGATGACTTATCTAATCATAGCACTGGATCAAGCGATCAATCATGGATGCATGAGGATGCTCAGTTATGGATGTGTAAAGAAGCCAAGAAGGAGGATAATAAAAGGCAGTTGTGTGGCCAATAGGACATCCTAACTACCGACCGGTAGAGGATCCAAGGTACATGCCTCAAATCTTTCCTGATGAAACCTTTGAACCGCATGGCTGGATGGAAATCTTAGCAACCTTAGATGTATGTGTGAATGAGGAAGTCCTAACTATGAAGGAGTGCATAGACGAGGAAGGCTATGATGTAAATTTGTACATGGTTGTCCTTCAAGAAGTAGAAGCAGGGGAAATCTTGGAAAAAGAGTGGAAGGAGGAATATGAGAGTATAGAAATGGAACCTGAATTTGATTCAAAAGAGAGCTATCTAGATACCATTCGAACCAAAGAGAAGCAGAAACCAACCAAGATTTTGGCAATAGAAGCCGCCCCCATAATACAAGAGCAAGAGGAAAACATGAGTAAAATTGGACCAAATCTTGACCTATTTGAAGTCCCGGAGCGTTTTAAAAGGTATGAAGTAGAAGAGCAAAAGATAGCCATTCAAATGCCTAAAAGAGAGGCTCACGAAGGAGAGGCGTACGACAACAAAGAACAAACAAAGAAGATCATAGTAATAGTGGAAGATAGAGAAGAAAGATGTACATACATAGGTAAAGATGTGTCAATGGAGGAGGAAGAAGAATTAATACAATTGATCCAAGAATATCGAGATGTGTTTTTGTGGACATATAAGGATCTCAAGGGTGTGGAACCCTCGATTTGCTCTCATAGAATACCAATGACAACAGATGCAAAACCATCGAAACAACGCCCTTATACATACAATGAGGTCTATGCTGCTAAAATTAAGGAAGAAATAGACAAGCTACTAGCAGCAGGATTCATATATGAAATAGAACACATCGAGTGGGTATCGCGAATAGTAGCTGTGCCTAAGAAGAACGGAAAACTGAGAGTGTGCATTAACTTGAAAAAGGTCAATGCAGCCACCATACGTGATAGCTACCCATTACCCATCACTGACCATCTATTGGAAAGAGTTGCAGGAAAAGAAGTCTATAGCTTCTTAGATGGATTCTCTGGATACAACCAAGTAGCTATTGCTACTGAGGATCAACATAAGACTGCATTCAATGGGGAGTCTATGCTTTCCTAGTGATGCCTTTTGGACTCACTAGTGCGCCTGCTACTTTCCAACGATTGATGTGTCATGTTTTCAAGGAATTCCTGAAGAAGAGCATGGAAGTGTATGTAGATGACCTATGTACATATTCCAATCAAAGACAAGACCACATTCTTGAGTTGAGAAAGATATTTAATAAATGTCGACAATGCAGAGTCTGCTTGAACCTCGAGAAGTGTGTCTTCATGGTAAGACAAGGGAAGATCTTAGGACACATAGTCTCTAGAAATGGAATATCCATGGATGAAGACAAGATTAAGGTCATTTTAGAGCTTCCTAGACCTAAGAATGCGAAAGAGGTGCAAGCATTTATGGGACATTGTGGATATTACCGTCGATTTATCCACATGTATGCCATAATCGCCAAACCCTTGCATGGGCTCTTGACTCAATTCACTTGGACAGAAGAGTGCGAGAAGGCATTCAATGAATTAAAGAAGCGGCTTAGCACAACTCCAATTCTGAAAACACCAAATTGGAACAAGCCATTTCATATTCATGTGGACGCTTCCAATTACGCCATAGGATGTATCTTTGCCCAACAAGTAGATGAAGGAAAGTTAGGTCACCCAATTGCCTACGCAAGTAGACAATTGAACCAAGCTGAGAGGAACTATACAACTACGGAGAGGGATTAGGAATGGTCTATGTCGTGAAGAAATTCAAACACTATCTTTTAGCCAACAAGTTCAAGTTCTTCATAGACCATCAAGCTTTATTGTACCTAGTCAATAAGCCTTGTAACACGGGAAGATTGGTAAGATGGTTTCTACTATTGATGGAGTTCAACTTTGAAGTGAGTGAAAAAGGGAAATATTCATGTAAGAGCAGATCATCTTTCTAGGTTAACACACGGAGAACCACCAAGTGGAGTACCCGATGACCTGCCAGACACTTATTTGTTTAATTTGGAAGTGTGTCCAAAGTGGGGAGAGGAACTAATCCCGATACTCACTCATGGCCCACAACACTCAATCAATAAAGAGAGTAAAAAGGAAATCTTACAATCAAAGAATTTGCACATTATTGCAAGAAGTGTATACTACAAGGAACCCAATGGAGTATTGCTAAGATGTGTGGAGGAAGATGAACAATTGAAGTTGATTGAACAAGCACATGTGAACAAATGGAGGACACACAAAGGAACTCATGGAACTATTAGGGAGTTAAAGCGATTCGGAGTATATTGGCCGGACATGCCTAAGGATGTACACGACTATGTGAGTAACTGTGCAGAATGCCAGGAGACGATCCTTGAGGATCATATATCCATACCTTTCTCAACAATAGCACCCAATTGGAGCAAAACATTAGTAAAATTCCTAAAGAAAAGAGAGCACGAGGAAGGAGTTAGCTTGGCAAGAAAATGATCCCTAGAAGAAATGAGCAAGGATTATGTGCTTATGGGAAGACATTTGTTTAGGAGAGGAAAAGAAAACCAATTACGATTATGTGTGCACGAAGGAGAATATTTACCTGTATTAGAGATGGCACACGCAGGTGCAACAGGAGGTCATTTTTCAGCCGAGAGAATCGTAAAAATGATCCTCTTTGTGGGCTTGTGTTGGCCAACTTTACATATGGATGTGGAGACCTATGTACGAAGTTGTGAAACATGCCAAAGGGCTAAATACCTGATTAGGAGAGATGACATGCCATTGAGACCTATGGTTTGTGCTAGAGCATTCTCTAAATGGGGTATTGACTTCATAGGACCCGTTAACCCACCGGCCAAAGGGTCACATGCCGAATATATCATAGTAGCCACCGATTACTTGACTAAATGGGTAGAGGCAAAGGCTACTAGAAAGAACAATGCTCAAACCACTGCTAAGTTTCTTTTTGGGCATGTATTCACGCGCTTCGGATTACCGATTGAGGTTGTGAGTGACCGAGGAACGCACTTCATTAATGAGGTGATAGAGTCTCTAATGAGTGAATTTTTAGTGATCCATAAAAAATCAGCCCCATACCATCCCCAAGCCAATGGTCAAGCGGAAAGTTCCAATAAGGTGTTATGCACAGTATTGACAAAGATTGTCAATAATGGTAGGTCTGATTGGAACAAACAATTGCATCATGCAATTTGGGCCTTTCGAGTTGCATATAAGACTGCCATTGGAACTACCCCATTCAATCTAGTATACGGACAGAACGCAATCCTACCAATTGATTTTTTGATACCCACCTTGAGAGTAGCCCAGCAGCATGAATGGACAGGGCATGAATTATCCCAAAAACTAGACCAAATAGAGAAGCTGCATGAAACTAGGTTGCAGGCTATTGCGAGAATTTATGCGGCCAAGAGAAGGCAAAAAGCATACTATGATGCTCACATAAAAGACAAAGGACTAAAAGAAGGAGACCTAGTCCTGGTCTACACCTTGAAACAACATGACAAGAAGTTACAAAAGTGCGGATATGGACCTCTAATCATTAATAGGATCTCGAAAAGTGGAGCAGTTAATCTAGCCACTTTGGATGGAGACATTCTTCCTAACTACATAAGCGGATGTAGAGTGAAACGATTCATGGAGCCATTGACGAACCAAATGTTAGCACACCTCGTAGGTGTACAAAATAGAAAGAAAGAGGAAGAACGGATTAGAAAAGAGGCACGACAAGAAGCCCTAGAATGCATTAAGAGACGGAAAGAGTGGATTAGGCAAAGAGACGAACAGTATCTCCAAGGAGAAGAGCCTATTCCCATGGCTAATTACCAAGTCCATAAGTCTAACACAACTAACGCCTACATGTCACAACCCTACCTAAACCTAGGGATTGGCAAAACAGAGTACAAATTGATAGATGTCTTGATAGACTCAGAAGCAAGACTCAGTTGTGTACATGATACAGTCATACGAGATCTTCAAACGATTATGACTCCCACGAAAGCTCATATGATAGGTGTCCGAGGTCAAATCATAGAATACCTAGGGGAAACTAATGTATCCCTCCACCTAGGAAGTTCTTCCATGGAACAACAAGTCTTAGTGTGCAAAGATGAAGACTTAATAGAAGACTTGATCCTAGGACAAGATTGGATCATTGAGAATGAAGTAAGCATTCACCTAGTGCAAGGATATATTTCAGCCAAGATAGGGCACAAGGAAATTTTTAGTCTATTAGGGGAAAAGCCCGCATAGAAATCGGAAGCCATCAAGAGTGTAGAAGACCTCAACGAAGAGCTATTAGAACATGATTCCAGCCCCAATCCCTCATAATTAAGTTTGGAAGAAGCAAAAAGTTCAAACCCTAACATGTCCAAGGACGAAGCGAATTCACCCTATTCAATTGGTGAATGACCAGACACTAAGGAAACCAACAATCAGAGAGTTTCTTACGCGACAGAAAGATCACCAATTTGGAAAACCACAATCAAATACTCACATCCTGGAAAGGTCAGATTCAAATAGATACGCAAGGATCAAGTGCAGAAACCAAAGAACGCTACACCAACTCATGAGGAGAAAAAGGAGGACAAGAAGTCAGCTTCACCGAAATCCAATCCAAAAAGACTCTTGCAAGTATGGCTCCCTAAGCCTTTAATTGAAGCTCAGAAGGCACGACAATAGATATGGATTCCCAAGAAGGTCAGACAAGCAGCCAATCAAGAGATAAGAAAACAGGAGGATACACCAAGACAGACTCATCATAGGCACATAAAGAGAAGAACCTCTATCACTAGGACATCGAAAGAAACACATGAAGCTCGAGACCAGAGAGAAGACACGGCCTATCAATGCGACCACGAAATGGATTTGGAAACCAAAGCAACTGCAAGGAATGGACCACCTGAACAACGAGGATTCCAATTGCACTCATGAAGTATCGAATGCACCTAAAGTATGCATAATAGGGCCACATTACAAGGCCAAGCATTCGGCACTTGATGTACATAATAAAATTAGTGGTGCACATTCTCCAACGGAGAATAGTTCATAGCTTCAACTTCCTTAGGAATGGACCTACTATGTAAATAAATAAATGCTTCGGCTATATTAATACTTGTTTTCTTTCAGAAAAGAAATAAAAAGATGTGGTAAGAGATCGCACTTATAGAATCAAGGGAAACGGAGTGACGAAACGACGACATGTTATAAACAATGCACCGCACAATTGCTATATCTTCTATTGAAGCTAATGCACATTTCATTACAAGTGCAGATGGCTTCTGAAGATTTTGAAGCAACGATTCAAGAGGAAGTATTGGAATTTCCTCTCCAGAGTATAACCAAAGCAAAGGGACATTGGTTCAGAGAAGATCAACCGGCCGGGGAGTACCTCTTCCTGGTGAATATCAAAATCATGGATACGGATCATCAGTTCCAGATTATGTCCCAAGATTTTAAAGTGGTGCATGAGCTTCCGACTACAATTGACATCATGAAGAAAGCGGGTATACACAAATACTTTGAATTGCCGATCTACAAGCCTGACTTCCAGAGGTGCACACAAGTCATGAATACATTGCAGCCAGCACTACATGACCCATTGGTGCCAGAGACAGAGTAGATGAACGGGTAGTCATCCAATTTACACATGAATTGATTAAGGAAGCTTTTGGATGGGAAAAAGATGGCAACACGATATTGAAAGAAGAAAGTCGCAGAGCAAAGACAAGGACCTTCACTGACATCAATCGAGTGATATTGAAGAAAAAGTACGACTGATCCATCAGCACTTCTGCTTCCCAAACATGCATCGATACTTTACACCCCTCAGAAGATAATTGTCCAGCTACTCTCACATGCCATCAAGCAGATTGGCAATCAAATCAATTTGACTCCTTACATACAGGAACGTCTATTTGAGGCGAAGAAACAATGGAATAACAAGAAGTTTTTGAATGGCAGTGTAGCTCTGACCATTTTGATCTATCATGCTTTAGGTATTAGAGAGCAACTGCAAGAAATGCCCTCATCAACTGCTATGGCTAAATATGCAAAAGTCGCCACAGTCCCCAAAAAGAAAAGAGGAGTCAAAATTGTTGAAGAGACAGAAACCAGCTCTCAACCCAAAATGAGAGGAACAAAGAGGTTCAAGGAAGTAAAGCAAGTAGAAGAAGAAGTTCCAGCCACGAAAAGGGCATACGTACTTCCAAAGACCAGGATTGAAGAGCAAAGACCTATTACCAAAGAGGATTTAACACAAGCATTGGAAGACACACACCAATATACGAAGGGTCAAATTAATCTACCAGTGCAAGGGCACCATTACCGGCAGTCCCAACAAGAAGTGGAAGCTAAAAAGAAGCTCACCAAAGTCCATTGATACAGAGAATTAGGGTTGGATAATTCAAGCTCATCTTCGGATGCACAAGAAGAACCTGACACATCTTTATTAAATGTGGATATTCAAAGTGAATCCAAGGATGATGGACAATGGGAGGAACTTAATGTCGTCAACTACAATGAAACAGAAGAGGGCATAAAGATAAATGGCAACTCTGCCCACCTCGATCAAGACAACGCAAGCAAGGAGGTAAACCAAGAAGGGACACATGTCATCCAATTGAATGATACTAGAAAAATTCAAATTAAAGAGACAACTACTAAGGGAGAGGAATCCATCAAGAATCCAAAGCAAGAACCTAAAGAAGCTACAGTCGAAGACTCAGAACCCTTCACACCGATAAGGGTTGTGGAAGAACCCTCCCCCATGGATGTCACATTTCAAGGGAGTGCCACTAAAGTTATTGATTTGGATGAACGTGTACACTTCATGATTTGTCAAATGGGGACATCATTATTGCTTCTAGCATTTTATGTCGTGGGATGTATAAGCTCATAGATTATGCAAAATCTGTAAATGATTTAGCATATGGTGTTCAAGATTCCCAGGCTATGTCAGATGCAAAGCTTTGGCATGCACGCTTTGGTCATCTGAATTTTGCGAAAGAACCGGCAATTCAACTACAAATCAGACAACCACACAACGATACTATCCATGTAGAGCAAGGAAAAGATGTACAAACCGGCGAAGCTCCAAGCATACCAAGAACGTGGTTGAATGTAGACATCGCTCAGCTCAAGCCTGTAGTGCAGGACATGATTAGAACCACAATGGATACGCAACAGTTAATGCTTGAGGCTGATGAGGATTATGATCAAGCGATGCAGGACAAGAATAAACTTCAAGAAATCGGTAAGAACCTTTCAGCCAAATTAAAGTTAGCAAGAGTGCAAATAGTACATAAAGAGAATGAAGTTCAAGAAGCCAAGAACCAGTGCAAAACTTTGGAAACAGAAAATGCCACATTAAAAGAACAACTACAAGAACTACAGAAGAAATATGAGATGAGCGAGGTTGAGAAGACTAGGATGCATGCAAGAGATAAAATACTAGAATCACAAATAAAGGTATATATGGAGGAGGCAGAAAACCTAAGGAACAGAAACAAAGAGCTAATGACAGCTCTTTTGAGTGATCAGCCCGTAGAAGTTCAGGGAAGACCGGAAAAAGACATCAAGGAAATGGAGGACAAGATAGCTAAGTATGAAGATCAGCTCAAGCAGGAGCATGCAGTCATTGTTGAGTGGGAAAAGAGGTACATGGATGATACCGCAGCTCTCAGGACAAAGTGGAAAAAAGCAAAGAATCGATATATAGTGCAATGTAAAGAAGACACTGATCACCTTGATGTGGTAGCTCAAGAAATTCTCAAAAACAAGGACACAATTGCTAAGGCCAATAAAGAAATCAAGCAAAAAGACAAGATGGTCAAGCAGCTACAAGAGCAACTAGCACAAAAGGCAACTGAGGGGACACCAGTAGTTCCAAAGTCCACAGCGGCTACTAAGGAGATTGAGATACGTCCTCTCTCTCCCCCCTCACATCATTCGTCGATAAGGGAGGAAATGGAGACCCAATTTGAACGTAATAATCGAGGTATTGCATAAGTGAGCCGAGATGAGAGGGCACTACTGGTGTCCCAGCTTACTGCTGAATTTGAAGATCAAATAATCCAGGTCATGAAGGAAGCTAAGATTGAGAGCAAAAACTTAGAATAGATATTGAAGCCATTTAATGTATCATATGGCCTGTTGAAAGAGCAGACAAGACAATATATAAGGACAACGACAAATAAAGAGCCGGACAACAACCTCCAGTTCAACAATAAGACTTTCAATTACACTCAAGAGGAGTTCGAGAAGGCTGATCCTATCTGGAGGAGGAAGCTTTTGGAAAAGAACCCCACACTGCGGGTACAGTGGGAAGCATCACCATATGTCCTTCAGGTAAACCCATCTTTTTGTCCTGTACCTAGCAGATGCTCCTGGTCGCAATTTTGGGAAGGATAGCGCCAAGGAAGCATTAATAATCAATGGCTAAATTATCCTCTCTTACCCAATCCACCACATAATTACCTACCAATGGAAGAGTACATGGTGAAAACCATGGAATTTTGGATTGCAAGATATGCGACTGTCCCGGACTTAGCAATTAAAATGACCAATAAAATTTTAGCATGCTCCTGACAGTAATTAAAGTCTTCCAACATGCAAAATATACATTTTTGAACTTCATCGGCATTACACAGGGCTTGGAAGCACTCATTTTTTATCTTTCCACCATCCCGAGCTCCTTAACACTCATGGCCTACTATTCACGACTTATGTTTTTGCCAAGCACATATATGCAAACATTTGAAGAAGCATTTTTCACTCGCTTCTTTGAAATTGATTCAGAAATTTTTGTAAAGATGACTTCAAATCTTAATGCAAGACTGGTGGCTTATGAAACAAGCTTTTTTTGCGGATCATCGAAAAGCACCAGAGGATGGAGTGAAGTCAACACAGTGGAAAGAATTTATGATATGCCATGCCAACCTCCTTAATCAAAGAGAGAAAACCGCCATTCAAACGTACTCACGTCGCCACAAAAAGCCTGTCGAGGACGACAGAGTTCAGGAGGAGGGACGTGTGGAAGGGGAAACGAGTAAGAAGAGAAGAAGAAGAAAATCAAAGACCAAAACTATTCAATAAAGAATGAAGATCATAAAGCAAAAGATCCACCCTCTGCCCAAAGCCCCGCAGGGGCACGCATCAGGCAACAACGCCAAACACCCAGGTCCTGAGGAATGGAATTAAAGAACAATCAGAACCAGGACATTTCATGGGAAGGACGGACCAGGGCCAGGAAGTATCCATGAAGAAGTGCAAGAAGATATTTGGCACGTAATAATCCTTCCGCTGATAGCATGCATTGGCAACAAAATAAGCAGGCTTAAAGCAATGCAACAGGGTCAGATGTGTGAAGAAAAAGACAAATCAGAAGACCAAAAGTTAGAAAGAGGTAGAGGCTGAAAAGTTGAAGAGGATGACTAAGAACAGCACATTCTCAGTCATTGGTGGCATGCGTGGAAGCCCAACTGAATACAGCAAGATTTGTGATGTACGGGATATCAAGGGGCAAACAGAAGCAAAGGACATACATCGGATAAAATAACAAATTCTCTGACAGTCCTCGTTGCCGCTTCGACCACTGGGTGCGTGTGTTCAGCAAGCTTAGACAAGCAACAAACGAGAAGCAAAAGCCTGTCAAGGGACGACAGAGACAAAGAGGGGGAGAGTGTTGCAGAGCAAAGTGGCACAAGAAAGAAGAGCCCCAAAATTTTCAAATTAATGGGCATATTTTTTCTTCTTCAAAGTCTTAGGAAATTCCTTCAAGCCATGTAAATGCACTAGAGGAGTCCTCTAGATGCATAATCCCAAATCATTGTAATATATTCCTTATACATTAGTAGGAATTTCACTTTTTAGTAATAAAGTGCCGGTCTCTTGTGTGAAAGGACCAAATTTAGGGCAATGTATATAAGTCACTTTGTGACTCTTTGTAAACACTTTTTGCCATTGTGAAGAAGGAGAGCTCCTGATTTTCGAAATTGCTTCTTTCTTGCATATTGTCATCTTCTCTTTGATCTTCTATGTGTGTGTAATGCTTGAAATGTGTGTGTAGGACTGTTCTCTACCCCTCCCCACTGTTTTTGAGCTACTGTAGTGTGTGTGTGTGAGCTTGTAGGAGTTGTGGAGGGAGTGTGGGTGTTTCCCACTATTCACTATTTTGGTCATAACTTGAAGCACAATTGTCAGAATCAAGTTTCACTGCCTCTAATAGATGCGTCTCGTTGAGAGCTTCGAAATGAGTCCACTATTGACTATATTCGGAGTTCGGAGCTGAGAGAAATCCTTGATTTACTGAAAATTGTTGTAAGTGGTATCACGATAGACACTTTCAGTATTTCAATGAGTTAGAGAGGTGGATTAGTCTTTTCTCAAGCATACAAGCTGAAACACTTCATTTTCCATCATGTGTGCACATGTCCTCATACACTTGGTTAGGTCGTTTGATCGGATTGACAAATAAGCGTGTGTCAATTTCCCACTATACGCACTTGTGTGGCAAATGAGGTTTAGTCTCTTTGGCACAAGTCCCTAAGTCTTCTTGACTTAGGTACACATATATGTATACACACACACACACATATATATATATATATATATATATATATATATATATATATATATATATATATATATATATATAATCCATGTAGTTGGTTTATTTATTGACTAAGAATAATCCTTAATTCAATAATACCATTTATCATTATATCTTAAGGTGATTATGAACTAGTGGCTAGGTGGAAAAAAATTGTATGACTAGGAGCAAGTGATGATAATCTATTGCTCTAAATCAATAAAGAAATAAGCATACATAATTTACGTTATAGCATGTATTTCTTCTTTCATCTATGTGAGCAAATTCTTCGCCGTATGATTTGGATATTGAATACATACATAGTGGTTTTTTGTCATTAACTAGAATTGGAAGCAATTTACAATGTAAAAAACAATTTTTGCATAGGTTTTGGCTCTAAAATTGTTAACAAAATAATTACTTTTAAGAACATTGGTTTTACAACTATTGTAGTATGGGATCATTCAAAAATGGTGGAATTGGACATATTTGATGATAATGACAACATTTATTTCTATGTGATGTTTGGCTCAATTATAGTAGAAACTCCAAATTTCAATGCTCTTCCTAATGGGGTAAATTGTTTTCTTTTAGTTATGTCTTCTAGAGATATTGAACTTGATAGTTGAGTGTTGCCTTGGATGAATCTTTTTATGTGTTCAAAACATTGGACTTTCAGGTATTTAATAATACCTTTTCAATGTTTTACGATCCTAAATTTTTTGAATCAAGATTTTGATTTTTTTTTTAACCAAGCATGGTAATTGAAAAAAAGGATTGGTAATAATTTAATTGAAACTAGTGTTTAAGCATATTACTTTTGGATGAAGACTTAATCGAACCATTATGAATTCATATGGATTATGAATTCTCATAACTATGTCTTTTCATAAATCACACATTTAATCTTTCTCTAACTTAAACTTCGGAAAACAAGTTTCAATGTTTTTAGAAAAACAGAAGAATTAAATATACTTGGTGCATTAAAAGTACTTATGAATTTTATGTTAATATTCTTGATAAAGTTTTTTTATTTTATGCCTTTGATATTAAAAACAATTACAACGTCATGCCACATACTAGTCATAATCCTTTAATTCTTGTTTTGGAGAATACAATTAGTCTACGAAGGATTTTATAGGATGAGAAGACTAACAAACAAATGGAAATTAACATTGAAGAAAGATAAAAATGAAATGCTTTTATTTTTTTGAATTTTTTTAGATTTGAATTATCTAGTTCTCAATAACTTTGCAATCTCATATTGTGGAAATATTGTCTTTTAAAAACTTAGAATTCCTATGGGGTTTGCTTGTTCTCCTTTATGGTGTACCTTAGATTTGGCAAGGTTTGAGTATTTAGTTACTCGGAATATGATGAACCAAGGTAATCTTGATATTGTGAATACTTTCCTTTTTTCTTTTAGATTCATTGATGATTTAGGATTCCTTAATAAAAAATTATCATAGTTACGTTGTAGGGAAATTAAAGGGATTTCTCCTATTTATCTAATGGATAATTTTCTAGTTAAGAAGACACCTACAATATCTTAAACAACATTTCCAAATGCTTCATTGAACCATTTCTTGGGGACTATGAATCATCGACGTATATCCAATTTGGAATTCTCTCCTTATATCCACGTAATAACTTGTGGACCTAGATATATGTCTTACAATGCTATATTATTTCAAATTAAACCTATTTTATACCATTTCTTTAACATTAAATTCTTTATTTGTGATTTAAAAAAACTTGTTTTCCTTTTTCACAAAATGGGTTCTATGATAAAATTTTGAAAACGTATATTATTCACTTTATCAAGAAAAACCATTTTCCTTTTATAAAAGTCAATATAAAAAATATTGTGGGATTATTGGAAGAATAATTTCAAGGTAGGGGTAACCAAATGGTGGTTACTCCCCCACCATGTGTGTTATTCCTGAGTAAGGGGTTGGGTACATACATACATATATACATACATACATGCATACATACATACATACATACATACATACATACATACATACAATTGGTGATTGATGATTGTTAGGATATCACTAAACCTTGATCAAGAGAAGAAATACATGAAATGATCTTTTCAAAGAGATTCATGGAAGTATCAAGGAAAGTTTGTATACAACCAAAGCTTTAGTTACTATAAGATTTTTTTATTTCTAACAAGTTCCCAAGAAAGTATGAGGCTTTTTGTTTTTACCATGGATATCCTATAAATCAAATATATCATATCCCTTTCTTGTTGGAGTTAGACATCTGCGAAAGCACGTGAACAGCACAAGGAAGAAGAAGAAGCTTGGAGCACAACACACAATACTGAATGTATTACCACTAGAATGTACAAAACATAAGTAACCCATTAGAGCTATAGTCGTATATACAAGTCAGAGGAAAAAAACCTCCTAAAGAGGGAAAAAAGTGCCCCGATGGTCCTAGTGTGTTCACACACATCACTACCTAAATATGTCAACAAATCCCCCCTGGGAGTGATGGGGTGAACAAGGAGCTGGCACTCATGTATAAGGAAGTGCCAAGCTATGTGGAATCAATCCAGAAAAGGAAGTAAGCTCAAAGCTTTGCAGAAAGCTTCAAATTTCTCCTTAGGCAGAGCCTTCGTGAAAAGGTCTACAATGATATCCTATGTGGGCACATATGCCAAGCTGATCTCTCTAGCAAAGAACCTCTCCCTGACATAATGATAATGCACCTCAATGTGCTTAGTGCAAGAATGGAACACAAGGTTCCTTGCAACTACCAATGCACTCTCACTGTCAGTGAAGATGGTGGTGGCAGAAGACTAACCAACACCAAAATCAGCCATAAGGCATCTGAGCCACACACACTCAACAGTCACTGTGAAAGTTGCCCTATACTCAGCCTCATAACTAGAGGTGGCCACAATAGGCTACTTCTTACTCAGCCAAGATATGCATGAGCTACCAAACATGAAGCAAAAACCACTAGTGGACATATGAGTGTCATAGCAAGCAGCCTAGTTAGAGTCAAAAAAAGCATGCAAATCTGGCGGTAGTGATCCCCCCTTGGGATAAAAAAATCCAAATATTTGAGTACCACTCAAGTAGCAAAAGATGTGCTTAATCGCCTGCCAATGCTTGACACCTAGGCAATGCATAAACATGCTCATCTGTGAGATAGCAAACTGAATATCTGGTCGAGTAATGCATAAGTAAACCAAGCATCCAATAGTGTGCTGATAGAGAATAGCATCAAATGCACCTCGACCACCATGAAGACTCAATCGTAAACCTATCTCCATAGGAGTGGAAATAGGTTTACAGTCTTCAAGGCCAAAATGCTACAATAATGTGTCAATATATTTTGTTTGACACAAATCCATTCCACCATCAACGTGCATAAACTTAATGCCCAAATAATGATGCAAATGCCCCAAATCAGACATCTCAAATGAGGCATGCAAATCAGCCTTAAAATCAGAAATATTCTTCTCATGAGGACTAGTGCACAACATGCCATCAACATACACAACAATTATCAAAAGTACATCATTAGCACACTTAACATATAAGGTGCTTTCAGTTGGACTATTCTCAAAACCTTGTCCAATCAGATAGGCATGTATCTTTTCATACCAAGCACGTGGTGCTTGCTTTAAACCATATAATTCCTTCTTTAACTTGCACATCTAGTTTTCATGCCCTTTCTATACAAAGCCACATGGCTGAGAAACATACATTTCTTCATGCAAGTCACCATTCAGAAATGTTGTTTTAATGTCCAACTAATGTACATTCCAACCACGATGAGCGGCAAGTGCATAGATGCTACGAACAGTAGTCATTTGGCAAGTAGGTGCAAAGGTTTCATCAAGTCAATGCCTCTTTCCTGTGCATAACCCTTTGCAACAAACCTAGCCTTATACTTGCCAACTGTTCCATCATGTTTACGCTTCAGCTTGTATACCCACCTAGTTTCAATGGCCTTCTTGTCAGGAGGCAAGTCACATAAAGTCCAGGTACCATTTTTCATGATAGCATCATATTCAAATTGCATTGTAGCCATCCAATGTTCAGAATTTTGTGCTTCATCAAACGAAATAGGCTGAGTCTCATCATAGAGACTAGAGGCAGCCATAGCATAGCAATTTGATGCAAAAGAGGCACTATGAGAGGCTGAACAAGTATGATATGATAGAGGTGCATCTAATTTGCTATCACGCAAAGTCTGCACTAGCCATTTTGGCATAGTTTTTGCCTCCTCAATATTAGTTCTCTCATCAACAAGTGCATCATGAAAATCTGCATTAGAAATGGAATGATCTACATCATCACATGAAACCTATAAAGGCTAAGAAGTTGCCTCATATGGACTAGCACTAGACTGTCCACTTGTAAAAAGAGGCAGTAAAGTATCATACATGTTTTTGGAGCTAACAGATGTCTCCTTCGCACATGAAAGTAAAGTCTAAATAGCATCTTCCACAAAAACAACATCACAGCTAACCAAAATATGTTTATTATGTAGATGATACACATGATAGCCTTTGCTTTCATAATTGTTCCCAACAAAAATACATTTTATTGCTTTATCATCCAATTTCCTTCGATGTTGTTCAAGCACTAATGCATATGCCAGACAACCAAAAACATGCAGATGAGCAACAAATGGCTTGAAACCATGTCAAACCTCATATGGAGTGATAGAACGCAGTGCTTTATTGGGACACCTATTAAGAACATATGTTGCACACATAACAACCTCAAGCTAGAAACTGTGGTAAAGCTTGACTTGTGACAATACACCTCACCATCTCCATGAGTGACCTATTCTTCCATTTAGCAACTCCATCCTGTTCAGGTGTATACAACACTATACACTAATGTTTTATCCCACATTTAGCGAGAAACGCATTAAAGTCCGAAGACATATATTCCCCCCCTCGATCAGAATAGAGGGTGCCCATTTTACATGCTGAGAGATTTTCAACCAAACCAGAAACTATTCAAAGCGCATAAACACTCCAAACTTTGCCTTTAATGGATATACCCATGCATGCTTGGAAAAATCATCTATGAAATTCACAAAGTAAAGATAGTTTCCAAAAGAGGGTGTCTGCATAGGACCACAGACATCATTGTGAACAAGCTGCAATTTCTGAGTATCTCGAACTGAACCATCTTTTGGAAAGGTGGAATGATGCATTTTGCCCAAAATACAACTTTCACAAACATGTTTACTGGGTGTCTTAAGTTTGGGCAAAGAGGACACCATTTCAAATTTTTGCAGACATAGCAAACTAGCAAAATTCAGATGACCAAAGTGTGCATGCCAAAGCTTTGCATCTCACAAAGCCTGAGAATCATGTACTGCACATGCAGAATCATTCACAGATTTTTCATAGTCTATGAGCTTATACAACCCAGGACATAAAATGTCAGAAGTAATAACCACATCGCCATTTGAAAGATCATGAATTGTACATCTATCATCAACAAATTTCACAACCAAGCCAATCTTGGCTAAATCTGCAACTGATAACATGTTCTTCTTCATTCCTGGCACAAATAAAGCATCTGATGAAGTGACATATCTACCATCAGTAGTAGTCAAAATGATCTTACCAACTCCCATGATAGGATAAGAGAAGTTGTTGGTGCATGTGACAGTATTCCCTATAGAGGCAGGCTCAAGTGAAGTGAAGAAATTACGCTACGAGGTAATATGTTTGGTTGTCCCACTATCAAACTACCAAACATCTAAGTCTACTGAAGACATACATTGTTTAGGAGAAGATAGGTCAAAACTACAAATAGTAGAAAACACCCATTCTTCATTCTACACAAGATTAGCACACTCTGTTTTTGGTGTAGAAGCCTCTGCAACAACCATTCTGGCTTCTTTCTTCTTTGCCTCTTTAGCAGCTAGTTTTGGACACCTCTTAATGATATGATCATTTGCTTTACATTATTTGCAAAACAATTTCTGCTTTTTTTATTTATTCTCATCTTTGTCTTCCTTTATCGAATGTGCAACATTTGTAGATTTCTGCTTACTGGTACATGAGCTCCATTTACATTTGCCCTTCTGACTATCTAGGAAAGCTTGATCTGTAACACGCATAATGGACCTGTTCTGCCTAGATTGATCTTCCTGCAATAGAACAGAGACTAACTCCTTAAATGTCAAGGCATTTGGATTGCCTTTCATCATCAAATGAAGAGTAGAAGCAAAACTCTAATATGAATCAAGAAGACCATTCAGAACGGTCTGCACAAGTAAGCTATCTAGTATAACTTCATCATCTGAAATCAATTGTTCCTTCAAGTCTTTGATCTTTGTTAGAAAATTGTCCATAGAATCATCTTCATTCATATGCTCACTCTCTAACTGTTTTCATAGGTAAGCAACATGAGCCTCATTCCTAGCCTAGTACAATTGGTAAGTGTATCCCAAGCATCCTTAGTTGTTCTGCAAGAGAAAATGTGAGGAATAAGGGCATGTTATCATAGTTATTCCGTGAATAGTGGCCTGATCATCTCTTTGATTGATAAACAAGGAAGGCCTTTTAAAATCTGATTCTTGTAGGATTGTTTTTTTTATGAAATCTATATTTGGGAAGATGCCTTCTACTACCAAGGCCCTAATCCTTGTCAAGATTCCCATCTATGTTGGATACATATATGATTTTAAAGTACTAATGATTATAAGAACTAGAACTCAATGATCTTCTTTAGCATTGCATTAGATAATGATTGGTTTTTGGAAAAATGCATTACTCATTATAGTTTAACTTATAAAATTTTCCCCTTTTGAGTTTTAATATTTTTATGACTAGAGTAGGATATTCCAAACGTTGTTCCTGAAGAATATGTAGATAAATTTTATTAATAAAATTAGGATTTCTTACTTAAAAACCCAAAAATTGACTAGTGTTTTGAGTTTTTTCTCGCATTTATAGGAATTTAAAAATGTATTTGAGCTTTCTTTTATTCCAACTTTTTCCTTACCACAATACGTCTCAGAAGAAAAACTGAGAATATTGCTTACATAGATATAAAAATGTTTACTATGGTCCTAGAAAATAAACTTTTGGAATTATTTTAACTAAAAGAAAAATGCAATTTTTCTAATAGATCACTCAAAAACTAAAATAGGACATTTTTTTGTTAAAGCTAGTTAATCCTAGGAATCTTTGAATATTGGTCAAATCATTTATAGACAAAATTCTTTACTAATTACAATAAATATGTAGTCCTATATAGGAGATAATTCCTATTTTTGGGGAAACCTTAAAACCCTTTAACTATATTGAGAGAAATTATGAATTAATTTTTCCTCTGATCTTTTTTTAAGAATATCCTTTGGATAAAGCAATTTAGAGATTGAATGTTTATTTTTTGAGGATCTTTTGTGTTATATTACAAGAGTATTTCTATTCTTATTATAAATGTTGTAGTTTTTAGATTTCCATTGTTTAAAGTAATAATTTGGTATTGGGAAGAAGAGAAATTTTGTTATGATCACAAAAGATTGTTCCTAGAGTTGGTGCAGATATGTTATTAATGTTTAGGCTATATAAAATTGTTGGCATATGAAACACCACAAGAACTAAGCTAATGTGACATTAGAAGTCCTACATAATCACCATTAGCTCGGCAAAGCTTCAAACTTCAAAAGCTTTAACACTTTCCATAGTAAATGTGAACATTCACTCTTCTTGTAGTTGCACCTTTTCTTCTATCTTCAATTCTTCTCTGATTTAACTTCAGTCTTAAAGATTCTTATGCTCAATGATTAATAGAACTTACATATAGTAAACAAAACATTCCAAGCAAAACTTTCAAGTAATAACTTGTAAATAACTTGAAATGTCTTTAGGAGTTACACTATGTCTAAAATCTAAAAATTAGCTTAATTAATTTGACATGCCTTCACTATTAAGCTTATTTCTCTGAGCACACATCCCATTTTTCAAAGATCTTTTGATCGATTGTAGTTAAGGATGATAGCTTCAAAATGAGATAGGATTCGTCAAAAACTTTACATTGTATTATGAGATCTGACTCTTAGAAGATCAATGAAATCTACACTAGAAAACTTGTAATTTCCAACAACATTCATACAGTTATGAAATCACTTAGATATTTTCAAAAAATAAGAATTAACTCAAATCCTTCTACAAAAACATGTGTTTGCTATTGGAAAAGATGTGTAAATGAAATGGCTTGTCCTCATTCTGCTCACAGCCATAGAACCACTCACCACAATCTATCTCAAAAAATACCCCGACTACCTGTCTTCTATCCTAGGACTTACAATTGAGTTTACCTACGTTTATATTCTTCAAATTAGCTTGTATACGTTACTTATTTATGTTTATAAAACTCAAACTCGCCTACAAGTTCTAGACTATATTTGATCCCTAAATTTACCACTATATTACATGCGTGCATTTGTCCCTTCACATAGGCATGATTTCTAAGTGTCTAATTTCCATACCTCTTTGTCCTTGTTTTTTCCACTTATGTATTCATGTCATTTATGCTTAAATATTGAGTGAAGCCCCAATAGATCCCCCGCAATCGCTAATTAGCATTCTCTGACTTCTTCATACAATCTCCTTCTCTTTTATTCTTGCCATTCCTTTGAATCTACTTGTCTTCACTCCATCCAAGCTTTTTGTCATGATATCTACTATCTGATCTTTTGTAGGAGTTTACACCACTTCAAGTTCCTTCTCCATTATCTTTTGTCTCAAGAAATGATATTGAATCTCTATATTTTTTGTTCTTGAATGAAATACTAGATTTGCTACAAGATAAAGTGAATTCATATTATCTCCATGTATTATAGGTATACCTTGATCAATGCCCAAGCACAAGGTTTGCATCCATATTACTTCTTTAGCTTCTTTCGCAAGCCCTTTGTATTCTGCTTTAGTTGATGATAATGTTATTGTATGTTGTTTCTTTGAACACCAACTCACTAGCTTAACACCTATATACATCATGTATCCATGTGTTGATCTTCTATCATCTTGACTTCCTGCCCAATCTGAGTCACTATATGATCTCAACTTTATGTCTAAAGTAAAAGGATAATATAATCCTTCCTTTATAGTTCCTTTGATATATCTCAAAACTCTTTGACCAGCAATCCAATGTTGATCCTTTGCATAATGTATGAATTGTGAGAGGACTCCCACTACATAACTAAGATCAAGTCTTATTAGTGTATCATAAATCAAACTTCCCACTAAAGATTGATACTTCCTCATGTCTTTGAATTATGCACCATCATATTTTCTAAGCTTATGATTAAATTCAAGTGGAGTTGGAGCTTCTTTACAATTCTCCATTTTGAACGTCTTCAATAGGTTCAGAAGATACCTTCCTTGTGATACAAATATACCATGACCTGCATATGTGATTTCCATTCCAAGAAAGTATGATACCTTCCCTAGATAACTTTTCTTGAATTCCTTCTCAAGTAATCTCTTTACTTCCTTGATTCCTTCATTTGAAGTACATGGGATTATAATGTCATCTACATAAATACAAATGTAGATTATGCCTTCATCTATTCTTTTGATGAGTGGACTTGCATCTGCCTTTGAACTTTGATATCCAAGATCATTGAGATACTTCACAAGCCTATAGTTCCAAGCTCTTGGAGCTTGGTTTAACCCATAGAGTGATCTTCTTAATCTTCAAACATAATTTGGATACCTAAAATTTGCAAATCCTTGAGGTTGCTCCATGTATACTTCATCAGATATGTATCCATTCAAAAATGCATTCTTTATATCAAATCGAATCAAGGTCCATCCTTTTGATGCTGCAATAGCAATGATTGTCCTTATGGTTGACATCTTTTCCATAGGAATGAATGTCTCATCATAATCTATGCCATGAGTTTGATCATAGCCTTTGTCCACCAATCTAGATTTATATCTGGCTATTCTTCCATCTACAGGCTTCTTCATTTTATAAGCCCATTTATTTCCAATGACTTTCTTACCATTTGGTTTTGGAACAAGCTCCCAAGTCTTGTTCTCCTCAAGCGCATTGAAATCTTCCTTCATTGCTTCCTCCCATTGTTTCTTGCCTTTTGCTTCATCATAGCTCTGAAGTTCTTCATCTTCTTTAACCATATAAGCATAGTTTTTTTGAGTCATATAAGAAGTATCATAAGAATACCTTGTTGGTTGTCTCCTTAATCTGCTTGACCTTCTTGGATCACATTCTTCATGTGTATCAAAATACACTTGTTCATCAAACCTAGGTGCATCTTAATTCGTCCTTAATGATCCAACTCTAGATTAACTTGCTTCCATGTGATCTTCATCTCCATTTATCTGCATATTTGATTCACCTCCCTCACTTCTTCTTACCTCTTCTTCAAATGCTCCAATGTTGTGACTTCTTTATGCATAACAACTTTTTTGTTCATAAAATGCCACATCTCTAGAAACAAGAAATTGTTTGGTTAAAGGATTCCATAACCTATAACCCATCTGCTTTTCATCATACCCAATGAACACATGTTTTCAGCCTTTGGTTCAAGTTTATTTCTGAGTTGTGATGGTACATAAGCATAGTCAATTGATCCAAACACTATACAATGATATATTGTTGGTTTCTTACCCCACCAAGCTTCATAAGGGGTCATTTCATTTAGAGATGTACATGGTAACCTATTCACAAGGTATGTAGCTGTATTCATAGCCTCAGCCCATAGATAATTTGGACAATTTTTCTCCTTTAACATAGCCCTAGCAAACTCAACCAAAGTTCTATTTCTGCTTTCTACCACTCCATTTTGTTGAGGTGTGTACCTGCAAGATATTTCTCTCTTATTACCTGCATTCCAAAGAGAATTATTGAATTCTTGGGAGAAGTATTCTCCCCCTTCATCAGACCTTAGTCTCTTGAGCTTTTGACCTATTATTCTTTCTACATATGCATGAATATGCTTGAAGACTCCAAATACTTCTGATCTTTCCTTCAAGACATAAAGAGTTATCCATCTTGTAGCATCATCAATAAAAAGAAAATAATATCCAGAGCCATCGATTGATCCTTCTTTTGTTGGTCCCCATACATCTGTATGAATGAGCTCTAGTAGTCCATCATGTTTGAATCCTTTTTTCTGAAATGGTAATCTATGTGCTTTTCCAATTTGGCATGCTTCACATTTTTAGACCATATGTTGATTCTCCACATCTAGTAGCCATATTACAGATTGATTTGACACCATAGCTTTGATTCCTCTTTCATTTAAATGTCCTAACCTCTTATTCTAGAGAATCACTTCATCACCATGTGTGAACAAGGCTTGACCAATGTTCCCTTGTACTTTTAGATTAAACATACTACCTTCCTTCTTACCATAGAAAATCCAATTATATTCATACTTTGGATCTTCCACAAATACTCCTTCATTTGTAAATCTGTCTTGAAAACCTTTCTCAACTATTTGTCCCACACTAAACAAATTCTTAGGTATTGTAGGAACATACAAAACATTGGTTAGCAAATGTGCTCCACTTTTGCATTTCACTTTTCCAATTGAATGCACATTGTGTCTTGTGTTATCACGTGTTTTATTTGTATGACTAGAAATGCCTTCTTCTAATTCTGACATTAATTCTATATGTCCTCACAAATGTTTAGAACAACCAGAGTCAATATAGAATACCTTGAGATCTTCTTCTCCGATATGCTTATTGAATTCATCATCAATGTTGTATAATTCTCATTCTGTGTGTCATTTCATAATTGTAGTAGGTTGTTGGGATGTAGGGTATGCACACACCACAATTGTGCATAGGAACCCTCCCAAGACCATAATAATATCTCTTTTTGTATCTACTTAGAATTTCACATAAAAACCCCCCCTAGAGACTTTTTAATATTTCTCCTAAAGTAAAGCTTTGGAGCCTTGTAAATGCTCCCATTTTTGAAAAAGTCTAGAAATCCCCACGCGCATGTATTCTCTTGAGATTTGGTTGTTAGAGGATATTTGAAAAGATCTTTTTGAGATATGATATTTAGGCATGTGCTCCTTTTTGACTAGTCAAAATGAGCACATGGGGGAATTGTGCTGAGCTTATAAATAGAGGCTCATTTCTTGTAAAAGGGGGTCCCTTGGCCATGGCCTTGGCCTCCATTTTTGGTAATGGAAGAAGGTGTCATTTGGTTTCATCTAAAGCCTTGTGTGCAATGGCGTTGGTCTTGGTGTATGGATTTGCAAGTGTGTGTGCATGGTTGGGAGCATGTTCCCCTTGCTCCTTGTGATGTTGGCCATTGTTGCCATTGCTCCACGAGCATGGGTGAACCTCTCCTCTCATTTTTTGCCCCAACTTGGAGAAGCTTCTCACTTCCATGTGAGGCCGTTAGGGTCTATTGTTCCCCTTTTCTCAACATTTTGGCACCTTGACACTTGGAAGAGGATGAATACGTGTGGCCTTCGGTTGGTTAAGGGTACCCCTTATTTCTCAATTTTTGAGTAGTTTTAGTTCAATTTTGAATGTTGCGCAAAAACACCCCCTTACCCCTTCTCTCTCACTCTTCTAAACATACACACTTCCACACACTCATTGGGACATCACTCTCACCACTTCCACCTCTTTTTCAGTGATTGTCTTGGGTAGAAGGATGAGGGGCGCCTCCTTCTTAGCCCCTCCCATCTTTTCATTTTTCTTCAAGAAACGTCCGACAAAAAGAAGTAAATGAAGAACTCGGATGCACTCATTTCCTTCCTTCTAATTTTCAAGAAAATGCGGATGCTCTCCATCATGCAGGTATGCAGGTAATGGTCTGTCCTTCGGTGTCAGTTTAATGGGTAGGTGGCATAAGTAAACCCTCCACTCCTTTTCTTTTTCGAAAATTGCAAATGCCTCTGTACATTGGGTTGTTGGAGGCCATTCATTTCCTCCCATCCGCGTTACTTGTGGTGGAGCTCGTTAGTGAGCTACCCCCTTTTGTTTCACCAGGCTACCTTGTCGGGGATGGAGCTTTCCTCACTTCTCTTGGGTCAAACCCGCATGGGCTCATACTTCCTGTCGAAGGTACTGCCCTAGGCATAAGCTTCCTTGCGCCCTCACGACAATACGTCAACTCTGGAGATGATGGTGTGGGGCAGTTGGCCTCTATCTTCTTCACCTCTGCACCCATTCTGTTCGCAGCCAAGCTCCTAGTTGCTCCAAGGGCGGAACCCCTACTTATGCTAAATTTCTTGCTCTTGTCCACACTGTTGTTCCCTTGGTAATGATGGGCTTCCTAGTGAAGCAACACTACGAACATCATTCGTGGCATGTGTGCAAGCGAGGTTTCTTTCGTTCCTTCAATTGGGGTTCGGGGTTGCATACAGTGATGATACCTCCCATTTGGGATGCTCGCATTTGATGTTGCTTAAAGAACTCTCTGGAGAGGCGAATAATTTTCTCTGGTCAAAATGCCTCTCGCTCTCCTGCTCCACCTATGCATTAATTTTTCTCCAAGGTTGTTGCACTCTATGTTGGTGGTCTTACTGTGATCTTGACCCCCTTGGCTTCTTTATCATGAGCATTTCACTTCAAGGCGGGGTTAAGCTCTGTGCAAACTTCCCACCTACTCAACTCATGGTGAGTCGGAGGCAGTTGGTCTTCCCTTGCTCTGATCTTGGTAATAGTATCAATATTCTGGATACTCAACCTGGGAATGCGTTGGTTTCTATGTGCCCATGACAAGTCTAATGTGTGTTGCATAACTCTACGTCTTTTGTTATCTACTCGATCGTTTCGATGCTAATTCCAGCATTATGTATGAATTACAAGATAGATTTATGTTCACAACTGTTTGCAACCCGTTCAGTGAGTTTAGACTAACTGGTAATGGCTGCCTAAACCAACATCTTTGTCACTATCACTTCCAAGATGAACAGACTACCGCTTATGGTTATGGAGGGGCTGCAGGCATGTACCGCTCCCCGCTCTTGAAGTCGAATATCTACCGCAGTGCCAAGAATGGTGACATTACATGGCTTGTCCAAGGCAAAGCGGAAGATGTGCTTACGTTGTCATGTGGGGTTTTTGCATACCTAATGTAAAAGTTCTTTGGTGTACCATCAGCAAGAACAAAAGAATCCACTTCGAACTGTTCGGCTCAGAGCGATGGATGAGGTGTTTCTTTTTGTAATTTTCATTTCTATAGCATCACCGAAGCTATCAGTTTTCTTTATCTGTATGACTTTAAAGATGGGAAGATATGTTGTGATCACCCCTAAAAGCGTTTGCGTCTATGTTCTTGAAGCATTTTTTGAACTAATATGAACCCTATATGATTTGTTGTTATGCTACAACCCTATCACATAGGTGCAATGGGCCAACTTGCTTGCTGTAGATAGTGGTAAACTCACTAATCATTTTAAGTTGATTCTGTTTAAAACAAATGAGAAGATCATGAGTTGCTTCCCAAAAAGAGGTAAAGGACCGACATATATATTTATATGTGAACAGATGCCTGAACTTACTTGGCCTGCATAACTTAAAGGTTTTCAATTTTAATGTTGGTATTGAGCATGTGAAGAAGAGAATGAATCATAGTTAAGTCTAATCATGCTTATGATCACATACTTCCCACTTAAAAACTTGTTCCACTTCCTTACATAGGCGACTAAATAAATTGCAATATGCTATTTAAAACTTGTTTTTAAAGTGTTGTGTTTCTTATGATCCTCACATAATAGGGGAGAATGTAACTTACCTGTCACTTCATTAATGATCATATGAATTGTTGTGCACAGGTCTCTGAGCCATGAGGATTTCACACCCATGAAGGAGTGGAACATATGTGCATCCAATTGGAATTTTCTCTTGAATTTCTATAAATATATTTATGTTTTATCAATGGGTGCAAAACCTTGCATTCTGTTTTCATGTGCTATACAGGTGGAAGGGTGGTGGTAGTACCTGATCTGTTCGTATCTTATTTACATTAAGTTCATCCGAGATGAGCATGAACACCTATTACCGCTTCCTAATCTGAGCCTAGTTCATACACAGGATGATCCCAATGATGTGATGACCATCCGTGTGACGTTTTCAAGGGAGGCATGATGCTTGAAATACATTATTAAACTTCTTGATCTTTAAGAAAATCTCCATGCTTGTCAATTACAGATCTGATCCGAATCTGACACATGAAATCTGATGTCTGTCCTTTAGAGGCAAAGGTCGTTTCCTTAGGATGGGTGTACTCACAGGTTTGCCCAGTGAAGGTATAATGATAAGAGTTTTGAATTTTTCTGCTAATAATTTGCCTCCATCAAGTCACAGGTAGGCATCATTTTAAAATACAATGAACTAGGTGCTCTCTTAAGGGCTCAAGCCTGCAAACTGGCTTCTTACTCCATGACAGATGTGAAAGAAAATTGTTGTTACTCATAGAGTACCTAGAATTGTGATCCTGGAGTTCTATATGACTGTCCACTTTGATGGGATCATGTCTAAAACAATTGTTGTATTCTTGGATGACTATATGTTTGTTAAATCATTGCTTGCAAGATTGGAGATGCGTTGTATGTAGGCCCCAATGCACTTAAGATTTTCTCCATTCACTTTTTAATACTCTGAGTGCAACGATAGAGGCTAGCTTGTACAACTTCATAGCTATGTGTGAACATTTGTGTGTTTTGAAGTACAGGTTCAGTGAATGGGCAGGAGGTGTGTATCAAAGTACCCCTCAGAGCACAATGTCCTCAGGCCTCCCTTCTTACCTTGAGGCTTTATTATGTGGTGCTTTAGGTATGGCAAAACGTTTCTATGCACTTATGACTGTACTGTTCTTCAATAAGCTATTTTTTCAGATGCACAGGGGGATCATGCTCATTAGAAATACCAGAAATGCATGAAGGGTATTTTCTCCTATAAAGGCTGATTGTTTCCTTGCCCTTTTGATAACCATTTACATTTTTTGTCGAGATCATTTTGTTTCGAAGATGCTGGAAACACTGTCACAAAGGCCCGAATGTTTGTTTTTTGCTAGGGAAGTAACTCTAGTTTCACAATGCTCATTTAAAAGGCTTATTTTTTAAGGCATTACAGGCCAACACACTTAGAACTTCAGGATGGATCCCTCTTGCCTCCTACAGATTTATGAATGCTTGTAAAATGTTAGGACTCATAATGTTGCACTATTGTCTACTCATTTTATGAGCACATAACACTCATGTTAAATTGCAAGCTTGATTGACTAGAAGCATAATATAAATGAGGGCAGGAACATAAGTTAATCATGATACCCACATTCTAGATAATGTCATATGTCACACTCACTTGGAAATAAGAGATTATGGCATTATTTTTTGGAGCGCAAAGATGAGAAGATTTTCAGGAGCTCTTCTCATTAGAAGAGCAAGTCCTAAGTGAAAGATGTTCCCTGAAGTGGAAACTAAACATGGAATTACATTTTGTGGCTGCTTCTTTTCAAATTCAGTCTACTTGTTGTGTCTGTTTAAATTTCAGGTATTGGAGCTTTGAGAGAAGGCACATTGGATGGAGGCTGGGCTGACTGCCCCTCAAGGGGATTGTGTCGCTCAACATTATAGGCCTGAAAGACTTGAAGACTTACAAATTTGGATGGCTGTTGGGCTGACTGCCCCCCAAGGAGATTGTGTCGCTCAGCATTGTTGGAATGAAGATTTGAAGGCAGACGGCTTGCTGATTCAAAAGATCTACAGCCTTGCAAAATTCAGACTAGAACTGCTGCATATTTGAAGAGTTGAAGACTCCAAACTTGGACCAGTTCGGCACTGTATGCTTCTCCTCTCTTAGCTTTGTTGAGGACGACAAAGTCTAGGGAGGGGAGAGTGTTGGGATGTAGGGTATGCACACACCCACAATTGTGCATAGGAACCCTCCCAAGACCATAATAATATCTCTTTTTGTATCTACTTAGGATTTCACATAAAAACCCCCCCTTAGACACTTTTTAATATTTCTCCTAAAGTAAAGCTTTGGAGCCTTGTAAATGCTCCCATTTTTTAAAAAGTCTAGAAATCCCCACGCACACATATTCTCTTGAGATTTGGTTGTTAGAGGATATTTGAAAAGATCTTTTTGAGATATGATAGTTAGGCATGTGCTCCTTTTTGACTAGTCAAAATGAGCACATGGGGGAATTGTGCTGAGCTTATAAATAGAGGCTCATTTCTTGTAAAAGGGGGTCCCTTGGCTATGGCCTTGGCCTCCATTTTGGTAATGGAAGAAGGTGTCATTTGGTTTCCTCTAAATCCTTGTGTGCAATGGTGTTGGTCTTGGTGTATGGATTTGCAAGTGTGTGTGCATGGTTGGGAGGATGTTCCCCTTGCTCCTTGTGATGTTGGCCATTGTTGCCATTACTCCACGAGTGTGGGTGAACCTCTCCTCTCATTCTTTGCCCCAACTTGGAGAAGCTTCTCACTTTCATGTGAGGCGGTTAGGGTCTGTTGTTCCCCTTTTCTCAACATAGGTGGTATTGTAGGATTGGTTCTGTCCCCAATTTCTTCCTCCACCTCTACCATAGCCACCTCTTTGAATTTGTCTTCCTCTTTGAAATTGATTTTGATATCTTCCACATCTGCCTCTTCCATTGTTATTTTGATTCTTATTTGAACCTTGTGGATTGTGCCAACAATCATAAGCCAAATGATTGTTCAAGCCACAAATTCAACATGTCTTCTTGTTATTATTTTGGTTACCTCTTTCTCTTCCATTTCCTCTACCTTTATCTCTACTATTACCTCTTCATTTTACATAATTAGCTTGAGAACTTGATTCTTCTTCATCCTTTTCTTTATCTTTATCTCTTTTCTTCTTATTGTTTGCATACATAGCAGAGCTATGTCCTTTGTCTCCATCTGACTTCAAGTTTTTTCTCAAATGTGAGCATCAATTCAAGCAATTGATTTAGATCTGGTACAAAATTATTTAATGAGAGTTTAGTTGACAGTACAAAAGTTTCCCACCTTTCATCTCCTCTACAAGTAATTGTGCAATCAGCTTATGATCTTCAATATCTTCATCTATAGATCCAAGGCTATCTGCGAAGGCCTTCATCTTAGTGACCTAATCACTAATGCTTTGGCTTTGCTTCTTTTTTACTGTTGTAAACTTTGACCACAAGCTAGCCTTCCTAGATTTATTAGTGTTTTGGAAGTGATCTTCCAATGCATTCCATATATCTTTAGTTGTTTCCAAACCTCTTATGTGTGGTAGCGAATGATCTGTGATAGTGTTATATATATATATATATATATATATATATATATATATATATATATATATATATATATATATATATATATATATATATATATATATATATATATATATATATATATATATATATATATATATATATATATATATATAGGCTCTTGCACTTGCATCTTTCTTTTGCCATAGCTTTAAAGCTTCTACCTCTTCTTTCATTGGTTGACTATCATCTTGAAATGTAGGCTTTTCTTCTTGGTCTGTTACATATATCATGAGATCCTTACTCATAAGTAACACTTCCATCCTCATTACCCAAGCACGATAATTATCTCTGTCCAATTTGTCAATAGAGATGTCATATGCCATAATCTTCTCGCTTCTACCAAAAACTCTGAGTTTAAGGTTAAAAGAATATTACCTTTTGTATATACTTACCCTTGATGATTATTTTGAAGTAATTCTTTGATGCCTTTTGTTATTAGATGCTTCAGCTTCCAACTTTCCAATGAAAGCTTTCCAAGATCTATTGTATCAGCACCTCCTTCTACTCTTTAGGAGCTTTCTACTCTGATACCACTTGTTGGTGTATGAAACACCACAAGAACTAAGCAAATGTGATATACGAAGTCCTCTATAATCATTATTAACTCAACAAAGCTTCAAATTTCAAAAGCTTTAACACTTTCCATAGTAAATGTGAACATTTACTCTTCTTGTAGTTGTGCCTTTTCTTCTATCTTTAATTCTTCTCTGATTTGACTTGTACCTTAAATATTTTGTGCTCAATGATTAATAGAATTTCTTAAATTTAGTAAGCAACACATTCCAAGCAAAAATTTCAAGAAATAACTTGAAATGTCTTCAGGAGTTACACTATGTTTGAAATCTAAAAATTACATTCATCGATTTGACATGCCTTCACTGTTAAACTTATTTCTCTGAGCACACATCCCATTTTTCAAAGATCTTTTGATTGATTGTATTTAAGGATGATAGCTTCAAAATGAGCTATTATTCATCAAAAACTGTACACTGTACTCTAAGATCTAACTCTTAGAAGATCAATGAAATCTGTGTCACAAAGCTCGTAATTTTCAACTAACATTCATACAGTTATGAAATCACTTAGATTTTTTCACATAAGGAGAATCAAATCAAATCCATACATACAAACATGTGTTAGATATTAGAGAATATGTGTATAATGTGGCTTGGCCTCATTCTATGCATAGCCATAGAGATCCTCTACATTGAATGACCTCTCACCACAATCTATCTTAGAAAATACCCCGACTGCCTCTCTTCTATCTTAGGACTTACAATCGAGTTTATCTACATTTCTATTCTTAAATTATCTCATATAAATTGCTTCTTTATGCTTCTAAAACTCTAACTTGTAATTCTAGAAGTTCTAAATTATATTTGATCCCTAATTTTACCACTATATTACATGTGTGAATTTGTCCCTTCACATAGGCATGATTTTTTAGTGTCTATTTTCCATAGCTCTTTGTCCTTCCTCTTTCCACTTATGTCTTCATGTCGTTATGTTTAATTAGTGAGTGAAGCCCCAACAAAAACTATTACAGGTTATTTCTTAATCATCATTTTTTTTGAGT
This sequence comes from Ceratopteris richardii, assembly GCA_020310875.1. Taxonomy (NCBI): domain Eukaryota; kingdom Viridiplantae; phylum Streptophyta; class Polypodiopsida; order Polypodiales; family Pteridaceae; genus Ceratopteris; species Ceratopteris richardii. The sequence continues at coordinate 52,931,731 of CM035430.1, read as the reverse complement.
ACTTTGTGGAAAGTTAGAGTAAAGAGCAACATAGACAACATAAGGGATTTCTAGTATAATAGATAATGCATAATGGGTGACTTTTTGACAAAATGATAAGTTTAGGTGTTATTGGGATAATTTTTAATCCTTAAAAAAATGCAAATCTCTTTAAACTTTTAATAATAAACTTTTTACCTTTTGATTTTTGGTACTTTTGAATTAAAATATTCCAAGTTCTATCTTTTAAAGATAATTTAAAATTTTATTAGGAATTCTTACTTAAAATTGTTGATATGTTTAAGTACTGATGCGTGTCAACATAGTAGGACCTCCAGGGCACTTTTTTCCCTCTTTAGGAGTTTTTTTTCCCCAGCTTGTATATAGGCCTATAACCCTAATGGGTAACTTATCTTTGTACATTCTCTTGGTAATACATTTAGTATTGTGTGTTGTGATCCAAGATTCTTCTTCTTCCTTGTGTTGCTCGCGTGCTTCTATAGATCTCAAACTGCAAGAATTGGTATAAGAGTAGGTAACCATTTCATCTAGGACATCATCAACACCCCTATGGTCATAGTCTCAGAATCGCACAAAATTTGGTGAGCATACTTAGGGTGATTAGGAGTTCAAAACAGCTTCCCTTTGTGGTGTCAAAATCATGATCTAAGCTCTTTTTTATGCCTCCAAACGCACTATCACAATGCTTTTGTAAGCAATTTTATCTTTTTGTGCCAAAGATATATACAGGTTTTGATCCGTCGATATAAGCATTTTGAAGTTTGCTACAGGTTTAGCAGAACTTGACAAGGTAATTTTGTTCCACTTTTTGAGATATAGTCATTTTTTTGCATCAGGGTATTTTATTTAGTGGCCATGGCTAAAAGTAGTGATGTATTCTGTATGTTGGCTGTTGAGGATAAGTTGGATGGTACCAATTACCCATTATGGGCTTATATAATGCATCATGTATTGGTTGCAAAATGACTGTGGAATATTGTGCAAGGTGTTGAAAAACATCCTATTACACTGATAAATACAGTTATTGAAGGTGATGTTGATGGCATTGAAGATGGCCATATTCTTCATGTTCATGGTCGTGTTGTGGTTCCTGGTGCACCTACTCCAGAGAAAATTTTTTGGGATGGCAGAGATGCTCAAGCACATGTACTGATAGCCTTGTCTATCAAACGTGCCATTATTCCTCACATTTACTCTTGCATAATAGCAAAGGATGCTTGGGACATGCTTACCACTTTATATCAAGCAAGGATTGAGGCTCATGTTGCTTACGTCCAAAAATAGTTGGAGAGTGAGCACATGAATGAAGGAGATTTCATGGATAGTTTTTTTGACAAAGATCAAAGATTTGAAGAAGTAGTTGATTTTTGTTGATGAAGTCTTGCCGGATAGTCAATTTGTGTAGACTATTATCAATGGTCTTCTAGATTCATATCAGAGTTTTGCTTCTGGTCTTTCTTGATGATAAAAGGAAATCCAAATGCCTTAACATTTGAGGAGTTAGTCTCTATTCTGTTGTAAGAAGATCATTCTAGACAGAACAGGTCCATTATGTGTGTTGCAGATCAAGTTTTCCTAACTAGTCAGAAGGGCAAAGGTGAATAGAGCTCTTCTATTAGTAAGCAAAAATCAGCTAATTCTGCACAATCAAAGAAGGATGACACAAATGTGAAGAAAACAGAAAAGCAAGAATTGTTTTGAAAATACTATAAAGGAAATGATCATGTCATAAAGAGGTGTCCAAAACTAGTTTCAAAAGAGGCAAAGAAGAAAGAGGCTAGAATGGTTGTTGTAGAGGCCTCTACACCCAAAACAGAGTCTACTAATCTTGTGCAAAATGAAGAATGGGCATTTACTACTATTTGTAGTTATGGCCCATCGTCACATGAACATTGTATGTCTATGTTAGACTGTGATGTTTGGTACTTTGATAGTGAGGCAACCAAACATATTACCTTGTAGCATAGTCTATTCACATCATTTGAGCCTGCCCCTACAAGGAATGCTATCACATGCACCAACAACTCCTCTTATCCTATTATGGGAGTCTCTAAGATCATTCTCACTACTCTTGATGGTAGTTCTTTTACATTGTTAGATGCTTTAATTGTGCCAAGGATTAAGAAAAATATGTTATTAGTTTTAGCATTAGCAAATTGGATTGGTCATGAAATTTTTTGATGACAGATGTGCACTTCATGATCTGTCAAATGGCAACATCATTATTGCTTCTGGCATTTTATGTCATGGGTTGTATAAGCTTATAGATTATGCAAAATCTATGAATGATTTAGCATATGCAATTCAAGATTCCCATGCTATGTCAGATGCAAAGCTTTGGCATGCATGCTTTGGTCATCTAAATTTTAATAGTTTGCTACACCTGCAAAAAATTGAAATGGTGTCCTCTTTGCCCAAACTTAAGGCACCTGGTAAACATGTATGTGAAGGCTATATTTTGGGCAAAATGCAGCGTTCCTCCTTTCCAAAAGATGGTTTAGTTTGAGCTACTCAAAAATTACAATTTGTTCATATTAATGTTTATGGTCCTATTGAGACACCTTCCTTTGGGAATTATCTGTACTTCATGACTTTCATCGAAGATTTTTCCAAGCATGCATGGGTATATCCATTAAAAGAAAAGTCTGAAGTGTTTATGTGCTTCAAACAGTTTCTAGTTTTGGCTGAAAATTTGTGAGCATGTAAAATGGGCACCCTCCATTCTGATGGAGGAAGGGAATATATGTCTTTTGATTTTAATGCATTTCTTGTTGAATGTGTATAAAACATTAGTGTACAGTGTCGTATACACCTCAATAGAATGAAGTTGCTAAAAGGAAGAACATGTCACTCATGGAGATGGTGAGGTGTATGGTCAAGAGTCAGGCTTTACCATGTATTTTCTAGCTTGAGGTTGTTATGTGTGCAGCATATGTACTTAACAGGTGTCTCACTAAAGCATTATAGTCTATCACTCCATATGAGGCTTAGCATGGTCATAAGCCATCTATTTCTCACTTGTGTGTCTTTGGTTGTCTGGCATATGCATTAGTGCCTCAACAACAATGCAAGAAATTGAATGATAAAGTAGTGAAATGTATTTTTGTTGGGTATAGTTTGAAAGCAAACATCTGTATCATCCACAGACTAAATGCATTTTGGTTAGCCATGATGTTGTTTTTGTGGAAGATGTTATTCGGCCATTACTTTCATGTACTAAGGAGACATGAGTTAGCTCCAAAGACATGTATGACACTTTGCTACCTCTTTTTAAAGGTGGGCAGTCTAGTGTTGGTCCTAATGAGGCAACTTCTCAACCTTTATAGTTTTCATGTGATGATGGAGATCATTCCATTTTTAATGTAGATTTACATGATGCACTTGTTGATGAGAGAGTTGATATTGAGGAGGAAAAAACTATGCCAAAATGGGTGGTGTAGACTTTGCATGATAGCGAATTAGATGCACCTCTATCATATTGTACTCATTGAGCATCTCGCAATGCCTCTTTTGCATCAAATTGCTATGCCATGGATCCCTTGAGTCTTTGTGATGAGAATGAGCCAATTTTGTTTGATAAAGCATAATATTTAGAAAATTGGATGGCTGCTATGCAATCAGAATATGATGCTATCATGAAAAATTGTATATGGTCTTTCTATGACTTGCCTCCTGGCAAGAAGGCCATTGGCACTAAGTGGGTATACAAGCTGAAGTGTAAGCATGATGGAACAATTGACAGGTACAAGGCTAGGCTTATTGCAAAGGCTTAGGAAAGGGGCATTGATTTTGATGAGACCTTTGCTCCTACATGTTGAATGACTACTATTCATAGCATTTGTGTGCTTGCAGCTCATCACAGTTGGAATGTAGATCACTTGGACATTAAAACTACATTTGTGAATGGTGACTTTCATGAAGAAGTGTATGTTTTTTAGCCTCGTGGCTTTGTGGAGAAAGGGCATGAAAACCAAGTGTGCAGGTTGAAAAAGGCATTATATGGTTTGAAGGAAGCACCACATGCTTGGTATGAAAAATACATGCCTACCTGATTGCACATGGTTTTGAGAATAGCCCAACTGAGACAGCCTTGTATGTTAAGTGTGCAAATGACGTGCTTTTGATCATTGTTAGCTATGTTGATGACATGTTGCTCACTAGTCGTCATGAAAAGCATATTGTTGATTTTAAGGTTGATTTGCATATCTCATTTGAGATGTCAGATTTGGGGCATTTGTTGGAGTTTTAGGTCTACAAGAGCAACGAAAACCACAAGGAAGAAGGAGCTTGGAGCATAACACACAATACTGGATGTATTACCACTAGAATGTACAAACATAAGTGACCTGTTAGGGCAATATGCATATATACAAGCTAGGAGCAAAAACCTCCTAAAGAGGGAAAAAATTTCCTTGGTGGCCCTAGTGTGTTCACACACATTACTACCTAAATATATCAACAAATCTCCCGTGGGAGTGATGGAGTGAACAAGGAGTTGGCACTCATGTATAAGGAAGTGCCAAGTATGTGGAATCACTCCACAAAAGGAAGTAAGCCTAAAGCTTTGTGAAAGGCTTCAAACTTCTCCCTAGGTAGAGCCTTCATGAAAAGGTCTGCAATGTTCTCTTGCATGGGCACATATGCCAAGCTGATCTCTCCAGTAGAGAACGTCTCCCTAACATAATGATAATGCACCTCAATGTGCTTAGTGAGAGCATGAAATAGAGGGTTCCTCACAACTACCAATGTGATTTGACTGTCAGTGAAGATGGTGGTGGTAGAAGACTGACCAACACCCAAATCATCCATAATGCATTTGATCCATACACACTCAAGAGATGTTGTGAAAGCTGCCCTATACTCAGCCTCACAATTGGAAGTGGCCATAGTAGGCTTCTTCTTGCTCAAGCAAGATATACATGAGCTACCAAGCATGAAGTGAAAGCCACTAGTGGACAAACGAGTGTCATAGCAACCAATCTAGTTAGAGCCAAAAAATGCATGTAAATCTAGAGGTAGTGATTTCCCCTTGGGATAAAACAACCCAAGTAACCGAGTACCACTCAAGAAGTGAACAATGCACTCAATCACCTACCAATGCTTGACACCTCGACAATGCATAAACCTGCTCATCTGTGACACAACAAACTCAATATGTGGCCAAGTAATGCATTCGTAAATCAAACATCCAACAACCTGTTGATAGAGAACATCATCAAATGCATTTCCATCATTGTGAAGACTCAATCATAAACTTGTCTCCATAGGAGTGGAAATAGGTTTGCCGTCTTCAAGGCCAAAACAATGCAATAGTGTGTCAATATATTTCGTTTGACACAAAGCTATTCCGCCATCAACTTGCATAAATTGAATGCCCAAATAATGATGCAAATGCCCCAAATCAGACATCTCAAATGAGGCATGCAAATTAGCAATATGCTTCTCATGAGGACTAGTGACAACCATGTCATCAACATACACAACAATGATCATAAGCACATCATTTGCATGCTTAACATATAAGGTGCTCTCAGTTGGAGTGTTCACAAAACCATGTGCAATCAGATAGGCATATATATTTTCATACTAAGCACATGGTGCTTGCTTTAAACCATATAATGTCTTCTTCAACCTCCACACTTGGTTTTTATGCCCTTTCTGCACAAAGCCATGGGACTTAAAAAAATACACTTCTTGATGCAAGTCACCATTCAAAAATGTAGTTTTAATGTCCAAACCATGATGAGCTACAAACACAGATGCTACGAAGAGTAGTCATTCGGCATGTAGGTGCAAAGGTCACATCAAAATCAATGCCTCTTTCCTATGCATAACCCTTTGCAACAAGCCTAGCTTTATACCTGTCAACTGTTCCATCAAGCTTACACTTTAGCTTGTATACCCACTTAGTGCCAATGGCCTTCTTGCCAAGTGGCAAGTCACATAAAGACTAGGTACCATTTTTCATGATAACATCAATTCTGATTGCATAGAAGCCATCCAATTTTCAAAATTTTGTGCTTCATCAAACAAACCAGGATCATTATCATCACAAAGACTAGAGACAGCCATAGCATAGAAGTCTCATGCAAAAGAGGCATTATGAGAGCCTGAACGAGTATGATATGTTAGAGGTGCATCTAATTTGTCATCACACAAAGTTTGCACCAGCCATTTTGGCATAGTTTTTGCCTCCTCAATATCAGCTCTCTCATCAACAAGTGCATCATGTAAATCTGCATTAGAAAAGGAATGATGTGCATCATCACATGAAACCTGCAAAGGTTGGGAAGTTGCCTCATTAGAACTAGCACTAGACTATCCACCTATAAAAAGAGGCAGCAAAGTATCATACATGTCTTTGGAGCTAACAAATGTCTCTTTAGTACATGAAAGTAGTGGTTGAATAGCATCTTCCAGAGAAAAAACATCACGGCTAACCAAAATGCATCTAGTCTGTGGATGATACAGACGATAGCTTTTTTCTTTCAGCACTGTACCCAACAAAAAAACATTTCACTACTTTATCATCCAATTTCTTGCATTGTTGTTCAAGCACTAATGCATATGCAAGACAACCAAAAACATGCAGGTGAGCAACAGATCGCTTGCAACCAAGCCAAGCCTCATATAGAGTGATAGACTACAATGCTTCAGTGGGACACCTATTAAGTACATATGTTGCACACATGATAACCTCAAGCTAGAAACTATGTGGTAAAGTGTGACTCTTGACCATGCACCTCACCATCTCCATGAGTGACCTGTTCTTTTGTTCAGCAAATCCATTCTGTTGAAGTTTATAAGGCATTGTACACTGATGTTTTATCCCACATTCAATCAAAAATGCATTAAAGTCAGAAGAAATATATTCCCCCCCTCGATGGGAATGGAGGGTGCCCATTTTACCCATGCATGCGTGGAAAAATCATCAACGAAAGCCCCAAAGTAAAGATAGTTCCCAAAAGAGGGTGTTTGCATAGGACCACAAACATCACTGTGAACAAGTTGCAATTTTTGAGTGGCTCAAACTAAACCATCTTTTGGGAATGAGGAACACTAAATTTGACATTTGTGTAGGTGTAGCAAACTAGCAAAATTCAGATGACCAAAGCGTGCATGCCAAAGCTTTGCATTTGACATAGACTGAGAGTCATGTACTGCACATGCCAAATCATTCACAAATTTTTCATAGTCTATGGACTTATACAGCCTAGGACATAAAATGCCAGGAGCAATAATCATGTCACATTTGATAGATCTTGAATTGTACATCTATCATCAACAAATTTCACAATGAATCCAATCTTGGCTAAAGCTAAAATTGATAATAGATTCTTCTTGATCCCTTGCACAAACAAAGCATCCGACAATGTAAAAGAACTACCATCAGCAGTAGTCAGAATGATCTTACCCACTCCCATGATAGGATAAGAGGATTTGTTGGTGCATGTGACAGTATTCCCTATAGGGGCATTCTCGAGTAAAGTGAAGAAACTATGGTGCGAGGTAATATGTTTGGTTGCCCCACTATCAAAGTACCAAACATCTTAGTCTACTACAGACATACATTATTCAAGAGAACATGGTTCAAAACTGCAAATAGTAGTAAATGCCCATTCTTCATTCTGCACTACATTAGCAGACTCTGTTTTTGGTGTAGAAGCCTCTACAACAACCATTCCAGCCTCTTTTTTCTTTGCCTCTTTTGTAGCCAGTTTTGGACAATTCTTTATGACATGATCATTTGCTTTATATTACTTGCAAAATAATGTTTGTTTTTTTGTTTTCTTGTTGTCTATGTCATAGTTCTTTGATTGTGTAGAATTGGCAGATTTTTGCTTACTAGTAGAAGAGCTCCATTTCCCTTTGCCCTTCTAACTAGCCAAGAAAGCTTGATCTGCAATACGCATAATGGACCTGTTCTATTTAGATTGATCTTCCTGCAACATAACAGAGGCTAACTCCTCAATGCTAAGTCATTTGGATTATCTTTCATCATCAAACAAAGAGTAGAAGCAAAACTCTTATATGAATTGGGAAGACCATTCAGAACAGTCTGCACAAGTGAACTCTCAAGAAAGGCTTCATCAACACAAATCAATTGTTCTTTCAAATATTTGATTTTTGTCAGAAAACTGTCCATGGAATCACCTTCATTCATTTGCTCACTCTCCAACTATTTTCAAAGGTAAGCAACTCGAGCCTCATTCCTTTCCTGGTAGAAAGCGATAAGTGTATCCCAAGCATCCTTAGCTGTTCTGCAAGAGCGAATGTGAGGAATAATGGCACATTTGACAGACAATTCTATCAATGCATGTGCATGAGCATCTCTACCATCATAATGAATTTTCTCTACTAGGTGCAGCAGAAACTATAGCACGGATAGGAATGTACAGAATATCACCATCTTCCACACCATCTGCATCAGCTTCAGTTCCTATATTCAAAGGTTTAATAGGATGTTTTTCAACATCTTGCACAATATTCCAGAGTCCTTTTGCAACCAATACATGATGCATCATATAAGTCCATAATGGGTAACTTGTACCATCCAACTTATCCGCAACAGCCAACATACGGAATACATCACTACTTTCAGCCATGGCCACTAACTAAAATACCCTGATGTAGAAAATTGACTCTATTTGAAAAATTTGAACAAACCTACCCCAAGAAGTTCTACTAAACCTGTAGTAGACTTCGAGATGCTTATACTGGCGAACAAAAACCTGTATATATCTTTGGCATAAAAAGACAAAACAGACTACATAAGCACTACGATAGTGCATTTGGAGGCCAGAACGAGCTCAGAGACTATGATTTCGTGCAATTCTGAGACTATGATTGGAGGGGTGTCGACGATGCCCTAGATGAAGCGACGACTTGCTTTGATACCAATTGTTGGAGTTTTAGGTCTGCGGGAGTACGTGAACAACACAAGGAAGAAGAAGAAGCTTGGAGCATAACACACAATACTGAATGTATTACCACTAGAATGTACAAAGATAAGTGACCCGTTAGGGCAATAGGCGTATATACAAGCCGGGGAAAAAAACTCCTAAAGAGGGGAAAAAAGTGCCCGAGAAATCCTAGTGTGTTCACCCGCATCACTACCTAAATATATCAACAGCATTTACATCAGTATTTCGGCATTCATTTTATGAAAGTTGATGGTGGAATAGCTTTGTGTCAAACAAAATATATTGACACATTATTGTAGTGTTTCGGCCTTGAAGACTCTAAACCTATTGCCACTCCTATGGAGACAGGTTTATAGTTGAGTCTTAATGATGTTGGAGATGCATTTGATGTTGTTCCTTATCAGCACGTTGTTGCATGCTTGATTTACTTATGCATTACTCGAGCAGATATTCAGTTTGTTGTCTCATAGATGAGCAGGTTTATGCATTGCCTACGTGTTAATCATTGGCAGGTGGTTAAGCGCATCTTTCGCTACTTGGATTGTTTTATCCCAAGGGGGATCATTACCACAAAATTTATATGCTTTTTCTAACTCTGATTAGGTTGGTTGTTATGACACACGTGTCCACTAGTAGATTTTGCTTCATGCTTCATAGCTCATGTATATCTTGGTTGATCAAGGAGCAGCCTACTATGGTCACTTCCAATTGTGAGGCTGCGTATAGGGAAACTTTGTTGTGTGTGTGGCTTAAATGCCTTATGGATGATTTGGGTGTTGGTTAGTCTTGTACCACCACCATCTTCACTGATAGTCAGAGCGCATTGGCAGTTGTGAGGAACCTTGTGTTCCATGCTCACATTAAGAACATTGAGGTGCACTATCATTATGTTAAGGAGAGGTTATCTGCTGGAGGGATCATTTTGGCATATGTGCCCACACAAGAGAACA
>CM035430.1:52891857-52916857 GCA_020310875.1 Ceratopteris richardii | reverse complement strand
ATGAATGTCAACTTAGACTTAGCATCTTTTGAAGATTGAAAGGGTTCTTGTACAAAACATTTATCGGGGATGTTTAATTTAGTTACCTCATTCCAACCAATTAACCCTAGACTTTCATGAAAAGAATCAGGTAATCTATTTGAGTCAAATCAAAAAGTTTTTGGAAAGTGGAAAGAAAGAACTAAAACTTTGTATAACCAATTCAAATTTCGAAGAAATGTAAACTTGCTATGAGTCAAACTCTAGATGACCAAGGCTTGAACTTTTCAAAGATCTGTGTCAACAAGGTATTGAACCATTTTTTCTATCCGTAAGAGAAATAATCTAGATTCTCAAAAATATTCATAGAGTAAATCTAAAACATCATCAACCACAAGATACTAGTGTGGAATCCAACATTAGTGTGTCGAACCACCAAGGTTTTATTAAAGAATTTCTACTCCAAATGCTTCAATTGAGACTAAGTTCATCCATATATTCGATATTTATGACTTCTTATTGGGAATGCAATTCTTATACATTGCTTTGAGTCAAAGAATTGAATTTACCGAGTTACACTAGGAACTTGGTGCTTGACTTAGTCAGTCTATTCCTTAGTTGAACGTATCATTTCAATTTCAAATTCCTAATTCTTCATAAATTTATCAAATATTTTTTAATCAACAACACTTTATCTTGAAGTGTATCATACTTTAAATAAGTGCAATTCTTTGTCCTATTTGAAAAAGGTCTGAGAAGTTACTTACTTTATATCTTCTTACTTACTTGATCTTGAAGTATCTTGAAATCATACTTTTATCCTCCTTGAATGTAAACTTATCCTTTGAATTTTTAATTCCCTTAGGATCAAATCTAACTTCAAGGTTAATTTTAGGACTAAAAGGTAATTATTATCCCACGGTTTGATGTTCCATAGCATCTTTCCTACATCAATGTGAGTATAGGATCTGATGTCCCATGCCACCCTATTTTATATTCACATTGATGTGTGAGTGATACTTATCGATTCTTTAAAAAGATTTTGAAGTTAAGGCATTACCTCTAACTTAATTTTCTAGGCTTTGATTCCTTCACATGATCATTTCACGATCTCGTGCTTTTTCCTTATAAACTTGAAAGCCTTTGAATGGAAGATCCATCCTTCTTTGCTATTTCATTAGAAAATTGGTTATTATTCCAAGTTCTTGAACTTCTCAAATTCAAATCTAATTGGTTATATGCAACCGATTTGTAGTGACAAGAGCTTGCACTTCTTGCCTTTAGATTCCTTTCTTATTAAAGCTTTAAGTAGCTACCCTAGGGACTTTATAGGAATCTCTCTATTGCTAAGCCTAAGGATCTGCTCATGCTTTTGGATTTCACTTTTAAGAAATCCCTTTGAGGATAGGTAAACTTTAAGTTGTACCATCATCATGGTTACAAACTACATACTTGGAACATTTTACTCTGTTGAAACTTGGAACAACTTACTCTTTTCATACTTTCCATTGGATAAGTGGAACTTGAGTAAAAAAATCCCAAAAGGAGTTTGATTGCCAATACTTGGGCAAACTTCGGAGGAGTTCCAATCACAAGTTCTTGGACAAACATTCCCAAGCTTGATCAAGTCGTGTTGGCCTAACAACAAGAATAAAGACTTATTCTTTATTGTTAAGATCTCTTCAACTATTGAAAGCTTCTTCGCATTTCCAAAAGGATTTTGATTGTCAATACTTAGGAAAAATTTGGAGTAGTTCCAATCGCAAGTTCTTGCACAAACATTGCCAAGCTTGATTAAGTCAAATTGACCTAAAGACAAGAATAAAGACTTAGTCTTTACTGTTAACATCTCTTGAACTATTGAAAGCTTCTTCACTTATCCATGGGATTTTAGAGATCATTCCCTCAACTCAAGTCAATCATATGCTAATTCCGTTTAGATTCTAAAGCTAAGAATCTCATCATGATTGATACACTGCTAGGTGATATCAACTTTTGGACTTTAAGTACCACGACTGGTGGTTTGGGACTTCTTTGGAACTACTTGCTATCTAGTTAGCTTGAAGAATTCCATTCTCACTACTAGGGAGCACTTTACTCTTCCAATACTTAAGATTCATTATAAGGAAGCACAACATGAGAAAATGGTTCATTTTGGAATCTTGTGCACTCATAGAAGGATATTTGAAAGGAATTCTAGATTTTCAAACATTATTCAAAAGATTTATTACTTCAGTCATGTTCATTTCCTGAGTATCAAACTAAAGGATAAATATCGCCTTTAGGATATGGTTTCCCATTCCATTATGAAACTTTGACTTGAACTTTCATTTATGTGATGTGTATTGCTATTCTTGAGTTTGAAACAAAAATTATTATCGTTGATCAATCTTTCAATGTTACTAGAGTACTTTAAACATATTACGATAATCCATTGTGATTGCATAGTTTAAAGTACAAGCATCTTATAATGATTGAATCAATGAACAATAATGTCACTGTGAACACTTCATTGTCTTCTTTTCCTAACCATTTGCTATGCTTAATTATCTTTTCCCTTTCTCTAGAAAATATACTTCAAAAGAAATTGAAGCTTCCAACATGTGATAGCTTCTATCTTTAGAATATTTTTCAAAAGGACATCTTCACATTCTTGTCCTAAAATATTTTTGAACTTTATAGTTTGTTTAGGAAAAGTTCATGTATCAATGGAGATCTTTTCTTAGATATGATAGGAACAATACGATTCATGAAATAGAATACTAGACTATTTCATTTAAGTTCGTGTTTTTAGGAACTTATCTTGTCTCCTAAAGATCGCTTGCTTAGTTTTTCTCTAATACCAATGTAAATAACTAATGATTAGGACCAACACATGCTAGAGAGATGATTCTCCTCCCAACCTTATGCCTCTATATTAGCTGCTTGAGTCAATGAAGACTACAAATGTAACTAGAATCCACAAGTGGATGTGCAATCTCAACCACTCCTTTAGTACCTTCCACTAGAGTCCACTAGTGGTAGGTTTACTCGCCACTCTTGTTAAGCCTCACTGAACTCAAGTTAACTCATTTTAACTTGATTTAGAAGGATCTAGAGCTCCTTGGGAAAAACTCTCTCCCCATGCTTCCCATGGGGGTTGAGCCCAGGACCTCCTCCTTCACAACCTTGTGACTTAACCATTAGGCTAATTGTATTACTTTAATAGAGCACATTGAATTTATGCTTAAGTCTAGTCTCGAGATCTTTGGTCATACACACGCGTGACAAAACAGTGTCTGATTTCATATATGTTTAACAAGCTAGACCCTTAGATCATAGACTTACTTTATGACATATAGACTGTAATAAAGAGTCTTTCTAAATAAAGATTTTCTATCATACTTCCAATATATCTCTTATCTCCTTGTATTTTGTTGTTTTCACTCATTTCCTTTGGTTTTCTAGGACTCAACCTTATTACTAACACTTCATAGCCTTCAAAACTTTTGAGAAAAGCATGTAAAAAGGCACTTAGTTCAAATAATGATTGCTCCCTTGTTCTTTAGCTACACACAATGATTCGAACAAAACTCCTGAATGCAATGAAGTCAAAATATAGATAATACCTCTATGCCAAGATAAAATTAACTCCAAGTTGTTCGACCAAATAATTATTGCAGTTCAAGGATTGTGGAAGCATGCAAATAGCATAAGGAAGAAGAAGAAGATTGGAGAACAGCACAATACAATAGTGATTATATTATCAAGTGAAATTTCAAAGATAAGTGACCCATTAGGGCTATAGGCATATACACAATTGGAACAAAAGAAAAGCTCATAAATATGAAAGAACTACGTGGAAGGTCCTAAATGTGTTCATGCACATCACTACCAAAATATATCATCAAATCCCTTCTAGGAGTGATGTGGTGAATAAGGATTTGGCATTCATGTATAAGGAAGTGCCAAGCTATGTGGAATAAAATCAATCCAAAAAATGGAGTAAGCCCAAAGCTTTCAAAAAAGCTTCAAACTTCTCTCTAGGTAGAGCCTTTGTGAAAAGATCTACAACATTATCTTGTGTGGTTGCATAAGCCAAATTGATCTTTCCAATAGAGAGTCTCTCCCTGATAGAATAATAATGCACCTAAATGTGCTCTATTCGAGCATCTAACACAAGTTTCATTGCATCTAGCAATGCACTTTGACTATTACTAAAGATGGTGGTGGAAAAAGACTGACCCAAAAGTGAAAGTTGCCTTGTACTCATCCTCACAACTAGAACTAGCCACAGTTAGGCTTCATCTTGCTCAACAAAGATATGCATAAGCTAACAAGCATGAAGCAAAAACCACTAGTGGATGCACCACTATCATAGCAACCGGTCCAATTAGATTTAGAAAAAGCATGCAAATTTGGTAGTAATGATCCCCCTTCGGATAAAAGAATCCAAGTATCTGGGTATCAATCAAGTAACAAAAGATGCACTTAACTACCTGCCAATGATCAACACATGGACAATGCATAAACCTTCTCATCTAAGAGATAGAAAATTGAATATTAGGCTGACTTATGCATAATTGAATAAACATTTTTGACAAAAATCAATGCATAAACCTTGATTTTTGTCAAAAATGTTTCCATTGAATCTCCATTCATATGCTTACTCTATAATTGTTTTTGAAGGTAAGCAACATGAGCCTCACTTTTGGCCTAGTATAATGTTGTAAAAGTGTCCCAAGCATCTTTTGTTATTTTGCAAGAGCAAACATGAGGGATAATGGCACATTTGACCAACATATCTATCAATGCATGTGATTGTGCATCTCTACCATCCCAGCTAAGTTTCTTTGTATTAGATGTAACATAAACCATAGTAGGACCAAGAAATTGAAGATCATCATCTTCAACACCATGTGCATCACCTTCAATCACTATCTTTGCAAGGGTAGGAAGATATTTTTCAACATCATGCACAATATTACAAAAGCCTTTTGATACTCAATACATGATGCATAATGTATGCCCACAATGGCTAATTAAACCCATCCAACTTATCCTCAATAACCAACATACCAAATACATCATTGCTTTTAACCATGGCCGATGACTAAATTGTTGAGAATATGAGAGTGCATCTCCCTTTTGGAGTCACTCTATTTCTATTCCATTTCCATTTTATATTATATCCTTTGTATTTGGGTACCTTGCCATTTGCTTCTACCATTGTATTCATTCTCCTTTGAGGAAAATTATCCCACATTAGATGTACTTTGGAGAGCCCCTCCCAAATCTATATAAGGAGGGCCTCTCCCCCCATTTGTACTTGGTTAGAAGCTTGAGGAGCTTACTCCATGCTCTTGGCAAGCTAATTTCTAATCCATGTGAGTTTACCCATTTCTTGGTCTAGTCACTTTGAGACCCTCACACTCTTTCTTTTGTGAGTACATGCTTCTTTTCATTTTTCTTCTACATGTGTACTCTCTACATGGTATTAGAGCACTAGCTGGAGGTCTTGGTGGTGCCTTTGGTGGTGATTTTGGTGGTGGTGGTGCTTGAGCTTTGGTGGTGTGCTTTCTCATCATTGGGGAAGTCTTTTGCCATCAATTTTTGGGCCTCATCTTGCCCATTTGGCCATGCTTCCACTCTTCTTCATCATTTTGTACACATTTTTACCCCCATTTCCCCTCCCTTCCACCCTTGCATTTGACATATTTTGTGCTCGCTGAGTGGTTCATAGTCATTATCTGAGTGTGGAGAATTTGGTGAATCTCTTTTGTTGGAGTGTTTATAAACACTTCACTTCATCTTCATCATTAACCTTTTAGCACAACTCCATTATCAAATACATGTGTGGTAATTGTAGGTTCATTTGATATTTTTTTATGGAGTTGATAATGAATCTCAAGTTCATGTAGTGTTTATCAACACCCTTGACTCTATTGGTTGCTCGATGTATACAAACTTGTGATTTTGCACATGCAACCATATCATTCATCCAGTTTAAAATGCTTGTATCTATGCATTACAGGAATTGGCTCTTGCATGTGTGTCATTCTCTACAGAGAAAGAGAGAAAAAGTATCTTTTGTGTATGCCTCTCTATCGCATAGAGAGCAGAACCACCTCACATAACTCTTACTCCTCTGCTGGGGAGTGCAAGAGCAAAGTAGACAAAAGACTCTCTCTCGATAGAGTTAAGAACAGAGCTCCTCTCTTATATAGAGAAAAGTAGTGAAAGAGACATGCAGGACAGCAACATGAGCAAGACAACATCTCTACTATATAAGGCAACACATCCCTTTCATTCACTACAAAGACTCAAGTGCAAGGGAGCTATTCGACAAACAAGTGTGAGATCCTCTTAGTTGTTGGAATAGAGCATCAACACTACACAGACTAATCGGCATCACAAAAGTCCTCTCCTATTCATCCTCGCACTTCTATAGAGGTGCACATCTGCCAAGTTCTCTACTATCGATTCAGAAGTCCCGACAATGGTCTTCGCTTTGAAAGAGTAGCCGAGTCAAAAAGGCATGCGGTTTTGAATCTATGTCTATGTGATAACTTTTCATAGACAAAGTGACAGGGAGATGGAGAGAAAGGACCAATATACTCTCTTCAGAGGGAGAGATAGAGGATGCTCCTAAGTTGGTTGCCTGTGTTTGGTATTGGATGACCTTTCTCTTTGATAGAAAGGTGTTGAGAAGGGTTCATCAAACCAAAGTAGAGGCTAAAGCTACCTGCATCTAAGCACAGACGACAAATCTAAGGAGGGAATCAGTACAGATCTGGCACTAGGTGGAGGCAATATCTGACTCACTAAAGATGGACACTCTCTACTACAGCTTCTCTCAAGCTGCTAGTTGCATTCTCTTCATGACTTCCAGAAGGCAATAGAGGTCCTTCTTCTGCTCTACAAAAGTGTCGAGGGTCTCATTAGCATGCTAGAGTCATCTTCTATACTCTAAGTCACAGCAATCACAGAAGCACAGCTACCTATTCCTCTAAAAACATTGATGATGACTCCTACCTGTTGAGATATCAAGCTCAACATGTGATGATCCAGGATGACACGAACCAGTTTTTCGTTTCTCTGACATGTATGGTGGTCACACCGTTATATGTCAGGGATACTTCATTGAGCTTTATTAGATTTATCTACAAAGAGTGATGGCACATTTGTTCCTTGCTAGCTCACTCATTCGCGGACATTAGGTTTTTCCTTATGTATTGATCTTTATATATTGCACTTCTTGTATTCTTGTTTTTAGGTCATTCTTGTACATTCTTGTTTATGTAATAGAAGAAGAAGAAGAAGATCATTCTTCCTTGCCTCAATCTGCATGTGTGGTTCTCCTTGAGAGTGAGAGTGTGTGTGTGAGCTCTCTTCCTTATGTTCTTACTCGTGACATGGTATCATAGCTAGCATGGTTGTAGAGAGCTCGTTGAGAAGGCGACGGTGAAGAGAACATAGCAAGGCATGGAGAAAACGTGATTCACAAATGACCTCCGTTTGCTACGAAAATCGGCATGAAGGTAGAAGACCTCAAAATATTTTCGAGAGTTATCCCATTTGTCAAATCAAAGTTTCGGAGCCATCTCGACCTCCGTTTCGAGCCCGCAAGGTGGGGCTGACAGAAAAACCAGGTCAGTTTCAAAAACTATAACTTGTGTTGCGTTCATCAATACTTATATATTTCAGATCCAGAATCTCAAGCGATTCCGTCTACTATTCATACACGAAAACTGTGTTTTTTTTAGATCAAACTATCATGCCATAGTGCGACAGTGTTCAAGCAGAAGTGTTGCTTGTAGTATTTTGCAGTGTTGTGAATTGCTGCAGAAATGGCAAACATAGATGGAATGAGTCAGCTTATGAGCGATAAGCTGGACAAGAACAACTTCCATGCTTGGAGATTCAGAATGATGAATTTCCTGATGGTAAAAGGCTACTGGAAGTACATCGAAGGAGAGAATGAAAATGCTCCGCAGTTACCAGAAAGGAATCGAACTGCACATCAGGTAAAAGCGAATGAGGAATGGAATCAAGGAGCACGAAAGGTAATGTACTAGCTATCTGCTAGCATATAGGATAGCATGATTGGACACATACAGGATGCCAAGACTCCAAAAGAGGCTTGGAACAGCTTGGTCACATTGTATGAGACCAATACAAAGGCACGGAAATTGCAACTTAAGAACGAGCTGCATACATTGGAGAAGAAAAGCATGTCAGTAAGTGACTACACCTTGAAAATCAAAAGCATATGTGAGTCACTTGCATCTATTGGCGTGAATGTAGATGATTATGATAAGGTGGAAGTGTGTCTTCGTGGTTTAGGAGCTTCATATAAGCAGTTCAGAACTTCTATACAGACCAAGGAAAATATACCGAATTTTTCTAATCTAGTATCTATGCTGATTATTGAAGAAAAGAATCTTGGTGAGGATTCAAACTCCCAAGGAAAGCCAAGTTCTGAGCAGGTATTCTACTTTGGCAGAGGAAGAGGTAGAGGTAGAGGCTTCGGAACTGGAAGAGGAAACAACAACCAAGACCAAAGTCAACAACAGAATCATGCAGGAGGAAGAGGACAGTTTTGAGGCAGGGGGAGCCAAAGAGGCCGCAAAAATTTCCAAAGAAATGATTCAGGTAATGATAGTAAAGGATGTTGGAATTGTGGTAAACCTGGACACTTTGAACGTGATTGCAGGTTGAAGAATCAAAATAATAGAAGGTAGCAGAATAATTATACATCCACAAGTGCAGATGATTCTCAGAAGCTGTTCATGGTTCAACATCACATGATGAATACGATGTCTGCTCGTATTTCAAAATCGAATGATAGTGTCTGGTACGTTGATTCAGGTGCTTCAAATCACATGACCAATCATGCAGAATGGTTTAGTAGTTTGAAGAACATACCAGTTCCTGGATATGTTGAAACAGGTGATGATACATCGCATCCTATTGAGCATACAGGAAACATAGCATTGTCTATGGAGGAAGAAAAGGTAAAACATCTTGCTGATGTCCTACATGTTCCAAATATAACAAAGAATCTGGTTTTTGTTGGACAAATGGTTGACCAAGGATTACAAGTCAGGTTCAATGCTGATGGATTATATGTAGAAGAGTACAAGCACAATGGACGATTGGTTGCCAAAGGAAACAAAGTGGGTAGGATGTTCACCTTAAATGCGAAGATTCCTAAAATGAATGCAGCCATGTTTGCAAAAGGTGCAAGAGTTATTGCAGATATAGAGATGTGGCACAAACGGATTGGACATGCAAACTTGCAAAGGCTGAAATTGATGCAGTCAAAGGAGATTATCCATGGACTACCAAATTTCAAAGTTGAAGAAATGCAAAAGCTATGTGCAGCATGTCAATTTGGTAAACAGTCAAGAGCATCATTTCCACATGACAAGCATGTTAGTGAGAATGTACTAGAAGTAGTACATATAGATGTTTGAGGTCCAACAAAGACCACATATATGGGCAGTTGCAGGTTTTATGCTACTTTCATTGATGACCATACACGCAAAGTATGGGTATATTTCATGAAAGAGAAGAGAGAGGTGTTCACTCACTTCCAGAATTTTAAAGCCATGGTGGAAAAGGAGACAGGGACGTACATTCAGACATTAAGATCTAATGGAGGAGGTGAATACATGTCAAATGAGTTCAGTAGTTTTCTAAAAAATCATGGAATTCGGCGTCAGTTTTCATGCAGGTACAGACCACAACAGAATGGCATTGCTGAACGCAAAAATAGACATATTATAGAAATAGCAAGAGCCTTGATGGTTGAGAAGAATATGCCTCATTATTATTGGGCAGAAGATGTGCATACTACTGTATACATCATGAATAGAACTCCGACTCTTGTTGTACATCAAGTTACACCTGAAGAGAAGTTTACAAGTAAAAAGCCAAACATATCACATCTAAAAGTTTTTGCATGTATTGCATATGTACATGTCCCAGATAAATTGAGGACGAAGCTTGATCCAAAAGCAGAAAAGTGTGTCTACATTGGATACTCCCTTGAGCAAAAGGGATATAAATGTTATAACTCACTCACACGATAGGTAAAGGTGAGAAAAGATGTGATATTTGATGAAATTTCAAGATTTTATGCAGATGCTAAAGAAGGACTGAGTCTTGAATCAAGTGATAAAGAAAATGCTAAAAAATCAAGTGCAAAATCTCAAGTTTTGAGGGGACCGGATGCATCACCAAGCAATAAATCCAACTTAAATCCATGGAGTGGAAGATTACGTGGAAATTTTAGTCCAGCAAATTCATCAAATACATTCAAGAAAGGTAAAGAAAAGCTTTCTGCTGGTCATAAAACATATGCAGGTTTTGAAGACGTTGATGGAGATTCAAGTGGTTCAGAAAAGAGTCTTAATGAGGAACTTGGATTGCCCTCTGTGAAGACTCCGGGAGTAGGAAGAGCACATGCAGACGATACAAGGAGAAGTGACTCAGGACCAAGAAGATCTGGGAGAATGCGGAATTCAGTGCAACGATTGACGTATGATAGTTATATGGCTCGTCATTGTGCCTACATGACAAAGGTAATACAAGATGTTGAACCTTCTTGCTTTGAAGATGCAATTGGAATTGTAGATTGGGAAAAATCTATGGATGAGGGGATGGTTGCAGTTCATGGAAATGATACATGGAAGCTGGTTCCATTGCCGTAAGGAAAGAAACCCATAGGTTGCAAATGGGTTTACAAGGTAAAGCATAATGCTGATGGTAGCATAAGCAAGTATAAAGCACGATTGGTAGCTAAAGGATATGCACAGACATATGGCATTGATTATGAGGAAACATTGAGCCCTGTAGCTAAAATGTCTACTATCAGAACACTTGTTGCATTAGCTACAGCAAAAGGATGGACTTTTGCATCAGATGGATGTGAAGAATGCTTTCCTACATGGTGAGTTATAGGAAGAAGTATATATGGACCAGCCATAAGGATATGAAGATTCAAAGCATCTAGAACATGTTTGCAGGTTGCAAAAGGCTTTGTATGGGTTGAAGCAAGCCCCTCATGCATGGCATGCAAGGATTGCTGATTACTTAACCAGCATTGGATTTTCTATGTGTGATGCAGATCACTCACTATATGCAAGGAAGGCTGATGATGGCATCACTATTGTGGTGATTTATGTTGATGACTTGATTGTAGGTGGTGATAATGAAGGAAGCATCAAAGAGGTAAAGCAACTTCTTATGCAGGAATTTGACATGAAAGATCTTGGTGTGCTACACTATTTCTTAGGCATTGAGTTTATACATAGAGAAACAGGTATATGGATGTCGCAAAGGCAATATGCCTTGAATATGCTACAAAAGTATGGTATGGCTGATTGTAAGCCAATTTCTATGCCGTTAGATTAGAATTTGAAGTTGGATACTACATCAGGTGAAGCATTGGAAAATGCTACTATGTACAGGAAAATTGTGGGAAGTCTTATATATCTCACAATTACAAGGCCTGATCTAAGTTATACTATTGGACTTGAAAGTCAGTTCATGCAGGTTCCCAGGAAGCCACATTTGGATGCTCTAAGGCGCACTCTATGTTAGCTGAGTGCTACTTTGGATTATGCATTGTTTTATGATGCTGGTGTAGATTTGCAAGTTTATGGATACACCGATGCAAATTGGGCTGGTAGCATTCTAGATAGAAGATCTACTAGCGGTTTTCTATTCTCACTTGGGAGTGTAGTTGTTACATGGAGGAGCAAGAAGCAACCCATTGTTGCTTTGTCGAGTACAGAGGCTGAGTATAGAGGTGCTGCAATGGTAGCATGTGAGGCATCATGGCTAAAAATGCTACTTGCAAATTTAGGTGTGGAAGTGGGAAATCCTATCACTATTTATTGTGATAATCTTCATAGCATACAGTTAGCACGAAACCCTGTTTTCCATGCTAGAACAAAGCATATCAAGGTACATTATGACTTCATCAAAGAGAAGGTATTAGCAGGTGATATTGATCTTGTTTATGTGAGAACAGATGAACAGGTTGCTGATTTTTTCACCAAAGCACTTGGAGCTGAGAAGTTGAAGAAGTTTTGGGAGATGCTTGGATTACAGGATATGGTGTTGCACTTGGGGGGGAGTGTTGAGATATCAATCTCAACATGTGATGATCCAGGATGACACGTACCAGTTTCTCATTTCTCTGACATGTTTAGTGGTCATGCCGGTATATGTCAGGGATACTTGATTGACCTTTATTAGATTTATCTACCGAGAGTGATGGCACATTTGTTCCTTGCCAGCTCACTCATTTGTAGACATTAGGTTTTTCCTTATGTATTGATCTTTATATATTGCACTTGTTGTATTCTTCTCTTTAGGTCATTCTTGTACATTCCTTTTTATGTAATAGAAGAAGAAGAAGAAGAAGAAGATCATTCTTCCTTGCCTCAATCTGTGTGTGTGCTTCTCCTTGAGAGTGAGAGTGTGTGTGTGAGCTCTCTTCCTTATCTTCTTACTCGTGACACTACCAAGCTCTCTAGTAGAGAGAGAGAGAGAGAAAGAAAGAGATATTCTCTCTGTAGATAAATGAATCTCTATTGAAGATGTGTGTGATGTAACTTCTCAGGGGGATAGAGAGAAACATCGAACTCCAGCCTATTCATGTGTTGTAACATCTCAGGGAGGGAGAGAGAGAGAGACCAGGAGCGCAAGATTCTCTCTATTGAGAAAAGACTCTCTGTGCACGATTTAATATTCATCTCTATCACAGCTTCTCGTCTATGTTACGGAGAACCTTGGAGATAGGACACCATAGAACCAAGATGTCCTTGGTAGTGATGCCTATGTCCAAGGCCATGATGATGATTAGCCTAAGCAGTACATTTTCATCGGTTAAAATGAATGGAAAAAGGCATACACATTCTAGCATCTTTTCCTTTACCACAGGACACCCTTGCATCTACTTGGATTTATCACTGATTTGGATCCTTTTCTGAGCCAGCTTCTCAATTCAGAGGGGGCTTACATGGTCCTACTGACACACATGAGGACTTTGTACACTCCATGGAGGACTACAACATACAGATGTACTACCATGTGACTATGATTTTATGCTTCGTGCTTTATATTTCATGCTTATGGGACCTACTTCTTGGCGATACACATCTGGTGGTGGATATTCTAAAAGCTTTGGAGGTTCTCATGTACCACATGGAGTCATCCTACCTATCTCGCATGGAGGTGATCTCCTCCAATGAGATCTTGTTCTGTTCATGTACCTCATTGGTGGCATACCTATGGATCATCTGCTTGATCCATCTGGCGGACATCTTATGGAGTACATGGCGATCCCACATGGTTGATACCACTGTTGGAACAAGTCTATGACAAGCCTACGTATTGGCTTGAGTCCCACAAAGTCATAGAAGAAGCCTTAAAATGAAGACAATGTAAAGTTCACTTGTGAACTACCTCTTGTAACTTTTGAAGACTTTACTTAATGTAAAAGTGAAAGAATCTTAAGTGGTTGAATCCACTTGATCAAAAAGGGAAAGAGGAGCCAGGAATTTGTGATTTGTGGTAGATAGAGAATCAAATCAATCACTAATTGATTGTAAAGTGATTGAGGGAAGTTAGCCTCCCAAGATCAACTATAAATACATGGTAGTCTTAGTCGTGGTTATATGAAGACCTCCAAGTTCTGAGCTTTATGCCATATCAAGGTGTGATTCCAAGGCACACATATGTATCAGTAAGTCCATTGTATTTTACAAGCAATATACTTTCATTTTCATGATCATTTGAGTTCATATTTCCATGTTCTTGTGAGGTGTTCTACTCACTGCCATATCTCTCAGTTTTCTCAGTCAGACTGCAGAGATGGTTTCTCCGATCTTGGTGAATTATTTTCAGTGATTTAACTTGGTAAAGTTAGCTCTATAAGTCTACTATATGCTCACCAATTTTCATTTCATTTGGGTGTTGCAATCTTCAGTTATGTTCAGTTGAAGTCAACCCTATCTATTCATTTTCACTTCTCTGTCATGTACCCGACTTTTTACTCATCTTGTTAGAGTTGTTTCTCAGTGTATACTTACCCAAATTCAATGATTTAATACTTTTGGATTCAGCATACTGTCTAGTATAAGCATACAAATTTGCATAATCATTGGATTCTTTAATCTGGAGTTATGTTCATTTTTCTGCTCACTGGTCTTATTACTATAGCAGCCCGTGAAAATTGGGATGATGTCATAACTTGTTAAACATCATTCTCAGTGTGTGGTTCATTATTTTTTATGAGATTACTCTTGAAAGTTAGCTCTTTAAGTTAGCTAGACTTAACCAAGAGGAATTAAGCTAATTGCTGCTGTACTCAGAGAATTATGCAAAACACTGGATAGGTGTATGAACCAAAATAGCAAGTTCTTCACCTCTAAGCTAACTCCAACTTATCTGTTTTGATCTATCTTTTTGAGAGTGATCTTCCAAGGTACATAGGGTGTCTATTACATCCATTGGCAAGCTAAAAGGGCCCACCACATACTCCTGGAGTTCATTTGGCTGGTGTAGATCAAGGATTTTGCAATGCCTCTTCATCTTCAAGCACATACCTATCCATCTTTTCACAACCACTTGGAGGTTATGGGTTTCCAAATAGGAACTTCCTATTTGGTGCTCATGTTATTGCTGCTACATTCTTGGCGGACCTTTCTCTCATACCCTAGCAACCTCCATACTCTACAAAATGGAGCTGCAAAGGGGGTGTTGGGAATATGAGAGTGCATCTCCCTTTTGTATCTTAAAGTCACTCTATTTCTATTCCATTTCCATTTTATATTGTATCCTTTGTATTTGGGTACCTTGCCATTTGCTTCTACCATTGTATTCATTCTCCTTTGAGGGAAATTATCCCACATGAGATGTACTTTGGAGAGCCCCTCCCAAATCTATATAAGGAGGGCCTCTCCCCCCATTTGTACTTGGTTAGAAGCTTGAGGAGCCTACTCTATGCTCTTGGCAAGCTTATTTCTAATCCATGTGAGTTTACCCATTTATTGGTCTACTCACTTAGAGTCTCTCACACTCTTTCTTTTGTGAGTACACTCTTCCTTTCATTTTTCTTTCGTGTGTCTACATAAATACCCTAATATGAAAGAAAATGATTGTATCTATTAAAAATGAACAGAAATACCAAGTCAAGCTCGGCTAGACTTACAGACTTCAAGACGCTTGTATTGGTGAACCAAAAACTATATCTATGTTTGGCACAAAAGGACAAAATTTCTTACACAAACATTATGATAGTGCATTCTGTTGATATATTTAGGTAGTGATGTGTATGAACACACTAGGACCGCCAGGGCACTTTTTTCCCTCTTTACGAGGTTTTTTTCCCCTGGGTTGTATATATGCCTATTACCCTGACGGATCACTTATCTTTGTACATTCTAGTGGTAATACATTTCAGTATTGTGTGGTGCTCCAAGCTTCTTCTTCATCCTTGTGTTGTTTGTGTGCTCTCGTTGACCTCAAACTCCAACAATTGGTATCAGATCAAGTCGCCGCTTCATCTAGGGCATTGTCGACACCCCTCTGGTCACAGTCTCAGAATCACATGAAATTTGGTGAGCATACTTAGGGTGATTAGGAGATCAAAACGGCTTTGCTATGTGGTGTTGAAATCATGATCTATGCTCATTTTGACTTCCGAATGCACTATCATAGTGCTTCTATAGGGTATTTCATCTTTTTTTTCCAAAGACATATATAGGTTTCAGTTTGCCAATATAAGCATCTCGAAGTCTGTTATAGGTTTAGGGAAACTCATTAAGGAAGTTCCTTTCAACTTTTTAAGATACAATCATTTTTCTACATCAGCATATTGTAGTCAGTGACCATGGCTGAAAGTAGTGATGTATTTTGTAAGTTGGCTATTGAGGATAAGTTGGACAGTACCAATTGCCCATTATGGGATTATATGATGCATCATGTATTGGTTGCAAAAGGACTCTAGAACATTATGCAGGGTGTTGAAAAATGTCCTACTACACCTGCAAACACAATTGTTGAAGGTGATGCAGATGGTGTTGAAGATGAAGATATTTTTCATGTTCCAGTTCGTGATGCGGTTCCTGCTGAACCTACTGCATAGCAAATTTGTTGGGATGGCAGAGATGCTCAGGCACATGCATTGATAGCCTTGTCTCTTAAACGTGCCATTATTTCTCACATTCGTTCTTGCAGAACAACTAAGGATGCTTGGGATACACTTACCACTTTGTACCACGCAAGGAATGATGTCGTGCTTCTTACCTCCAAAAGCAGTTGGAGAGTGAGCACATGAATGAAGGAGATTCCATGGACAATTTTCTGACAAAGATCAAAGATTTGAAAGAACGGTTGATTTCTGTTGATGAAGTCTTGCTTAATAGTTCACTTGTGCATACTATTCTAAATGGTCTTCCCGATTCATATCATAGTTTTGCTTCTACTCTTCCTTTGATGCTGAAAGGCAATCCAAATGCCTTAACATTTGAGGAATTAGTCTCTGTTCTGTTGCAGGAAGATCAATCTAGGCAGAACAGGTCCATTATGCATGTTGCACGTCAAGCTTTCTTGGCTAGTGAGTAGGGCAAAGGTAAATGGAGCTCTTCTACTAGTAAGCGAAAATCTGCTAATTCTGCACAATCAAAGAAGGAAGACACAAAAGAGAAGAAAACAGAAAAGCAAAAAAAAATTTGCAAGTACTGCAACGGAAATGATCATGTCATTAAGAGTTGTGCAAAAGTGGCTGCTAAAGAGGCAAGGAAGAAAGAGGTTGAATGGTTGTTGCAGAGGCCTCTACACCCAAAACAGAGTCTGGTAATCTTGTGTAGAATGAAGAATGGGTATTTACCACTGTTTGTAGTTATGAACCATCTTCTAATGAACAGTGTATGTCTAGAGTAGACTCAGATGTTTCATACTTTGATAGTGGGGAAACCAAACATATTACCTTGCAGTGCAGTTTCTTCACTTCACTTGAGCTTGCCCCTATAGGAAATACTATCACATGCACCAAAAACTCCTCTTATCCTATTATGAGAGTTGGTAAAGATAATTTTGACTATTGCTGATGGTAGTTCTTTTACATTGTTCGATGTTTTATTTGTGTGAGGAATCAAGAAAAACTTGTTATCAGTTTCTGCATTAGCCAAGATTAGCTTAGTTGTGAAATTTGTTAATGACAGATGTACAGTTCATGATTTGTCAAATGGTGACATGATTATTGCTTCAGGAATTTTATTTCATGGGTTGTATAAGCTCATAGACTATGAAAAATCTGTGAATGATTCAGCATGTGCAGTACATGATTCTCAAGCTATGTCATATGCAGTGTTAGCATAGCATGCACGTGTTGGTCATCTGAATTTGTTAGTTTGCTACACCTGTAGAAATGTGAAATGGTGTCCTCTTTGCCCAAACTTGAGGCACCTCGAAAACATGTATGTGAAAGCTATAATTTGGACAAAATGCGGCATTCCTCCTTCCCAAAAGATGCTTCAGCTCGAGCTACTCAAAAATTGCAGCTTGTTCATAGTGATGTATATGATCCTATGTAGACACATTCTTTTGGGAACTATCTTTACTTCATGACTTTCATCGATGATTTTTCTAGGCATGCATGGGTATATCCATTGAAGGAAAAGTCCAAAGTGTTTATGTGCTTCAAGCAATTTTTGGTTTTGGTTGAAAATATGTCAGCATGTAAAATGGGCACCCTCCATTTTGATCGAAGAGGGGAATATATGTCTTCTAAATTTAATGCATTTCTAGCTGAACATGGGATAAAACATCAGTGTATAGTGCCATATACACCTTTACAAAATGGATTTCTTGAAAGAAAGAACATGCCACTCATGGAGGTGGCGAGGTGTATGGTCAAGAGTCAAGCTTTACCACATAGTTTCAGGCTTGATGTTATTATGTGTGCAGCATATGTACTTAATAAGTGTCCCACTAAAGCACTAAAGTCTATCACTCCATATGAGGCTTCGCATGGTCGCAAGCCATCTATTGCTCACCTGCGTGTTTTTGGTTGTTTGGCATGTGCATTAGTGCATGAACAACAATGCAAACAATTGGATGATAAAGCAGTGAAATGTATTTTTGTTGGGTACAATTCTGAAAGTAAGGGCTATCATCTATATCATCCATAGACTAAATGCATTTTGGTAAGCCGTGATGTTGTTTTCTGGAAGATGCTATTCATCCATTACTTTCATGTACTAAGGAGATATTTGTTAGCCCCAAAGGCATGTATGACACCTTGCTACCTCTCTTTATACGTGGACACTCTAGTGCTAGTCCAAATGAGGAAACTTTTCAACCTTTACATGTTTCATGTGATGATGCAGATCATTCGATTTTTTATGCAGATTTACATGGTGCACTTGTTGATGAGAGAGCTGATATTGAGGAGGCAAAAACTATGCCAAAATGGTTGGTGCAGACTTTGCGTGACAATAAATTAGATGTACCTCCATCATATCGTACTCGTTCAGGCTCTCATAGTGCCTCTTTTGCATCAGATTGCTCTGTTATGGCTGCCTCTAGTCGCTGTGATGAGAAGGATCCTGTTTTGTTCAATGAAGCATAAAATTTTGAAAATTGAATGGCTGCTATGCAATCAAAATATGATGCTATCATGAAAAATGGTACCTGGTCTTTATGTGACTTGCCTCCTGGCAAGAAGACAATTGGCAATAAGTGGGTATACAAGCTGAAGTGTAAGCCTGATGAAATACTTGACAGGGATAAGACCAGGTTTGTTGCAAAAGGTTATGTGTAGGAAAGAGGCATTGATTTTGATGAGACTTTTGCACCTACATGCCGAATGACTACTGTTTGTAGCATCTCTACACTTGCAGCTCATCATGGTTGGAACGTACATCATTTGGACATTAAAACTACATTTTTGAATGGTGACTTGCATAAAGAAGTGTATGTCTTTCAATCGCGTGGCTTTGTGGAAAAAGGGCATGAAAAAAAAGTGTGAAGGTTGAAGAAGGCATTATATGGTTTAAAGCAAGCACCACATGCTTGGTATGAAAAGATACATGCCTATCTAATTGCACATGGTTTTGGGAACAATCCAACTGAGAGCACATTATATGTTAAGCATGCAAATGATGTGCTTCTACTCATTGTTTTGTATGTTGATGACATGCTGCTCACTGGTCCTCATGAGAAGCATATTGTTGATTTTAAGGCTGATTTGCATGCCTCATTTGAGATGTCTGATTTGGGGCATTTTGCATTATTATTTAGGAATTTACTTTATGCAAGTTGATGGAAGAATAGCTTTGTGTCAAACGAAATATACTGACACATTATTGTAGTATTTTGGCCTTGAAGATGCAAACCTATTGCCACTCCTATAGAGACAAGTTTACGATTGAGTCTTCATGATGTTGGATATGCATTTGATGTTCTCTATTAGTAGATTGTTGGATGCTTCATTTACTTATGCATTGCTCAGCTAGATATTCAGTTTGCTATCTCATAGATGAGCAAGTTTATGCATTGCCTATGTGTCAAGCATTTGCAGGTGGTAAACTGCATCTTTTGCTACTTGAGTGGTATCCAATTACTTGGATTGTTTTATCGCAAGGGGGAATCACTATCCCCAGATTTACATGCTTTTTCTTACTCTAACTAGGCTAGTTGTTATGACACTCATGTTGGTGCATTTTACCCAAGCCTACATGCTTGATATGTTTGATATCATCCTCATTTGTAAGTCACATGAGTAGTCATGTGAACGCCTCTTGTAAAAGAGTTCATTTTTATCTCTTGTAATTTGAAAAAGAAAAAAGGAAAAGGATGGCTTACCTCATGCATGATGTAAAAGCAATTTTGTGGCTCTAACTACCAAAACCCACGACTTTTTGAGCTGAGGGAATATCTCCTAACTTTGGGGATCACTTTTTAGGTGGAGCCATTCGAATTCGAATTCAAAACTCCCTCCAAGAATAGCTATAAAAGGAGCAAGAAGGAAGAGGCGATTAGCAAGCCTTGTACGTGAACACTTCATGTCATTTTGTAGAGATTGAAGAGCTTACTCCATAGCTCTATCATTCTACTCCCATTGTGCAAAGATTCATTGCCAATGTGGTTGTAATCATATATGAATTTATACATTTATAATCATTCACTTCTCTGTTTTGTTCTCTGCTATACTCACTCAGAGCAGTACCTTCAAAAGGTCATATCTAGAGTTCTACTGATCCTTTTTCAGTGATTTAACGTGACTTGCATAGCTCTTACTGTCTAGTTTTTGCATATCCATTTTCAAGGTCATTGGATTTATAGTTTTGGAGAGATCTGCATTTTACTGCTCACTGGTCTATCTCTGCAGAGCCCCGAGAATGGTGGGCATGTGCTAGAAATTGATAAATCTTGTTCTCAGTGCTCAGTCCATCATTTGAAGTGTTTTAACTTGGATTGGGAAGCTTGCTAAGTCTGTTTGCTATGCCCAAAAGGAATTTTTCTAATTCCTACCAGGTTGAGAGCACTGTTCATTTTTTCCAGTAGGTGTATGTCCAAAAATAGCAAGTTTTGGGAGCTAGTCGTTTCGCAACTAGTCTGTCTTGACTTAAACTTTTGGGATACATGTTCCAAAGTACTTGGCTGATATTTTGGTGGATTTAGGAAGCTCAAAGGGTCTTCTAATCATCTATGAAGTCTCAGTTGGCTGGTGTGAAGCTGGTTGTAGCAGCACCAACTCATCTTTGGATTGCATCCACCATCTCTCTTCACAGTGGTATCAGAGCATAGTCAAGCAACATGGGAGATGGATTTCCATCAACAATTGACAAATTGGATCGAAACAACTACCCGGCATGGTCTCTAAGGATGGAGGCTTACCTTCAAGGGAGGAATCTATATGGATTCATATCCGGAGATGAAGCAATGCCAACCATGAGGAACAAAGGGCAACCATCACATGAAGAAGTGGAAGGACTTTCGAATTGGTGTTCGAAGGATGCACTTGAAAGGTCCTATATTCTAAACTCAATCTCTGGTTTTCTTTTACCTCATGTCAAGGGATGCAAGACATCAAGAGAGACCTGGAATGCACTTGCTTCTTTCTTCTCTTCCAACACTCGAGCAAGGAAGAACCAATTGTGGATGGAGTTCACAACAATGAAGAAAAGCCCGAAGCAAAATGTGACTGATTATGTCACAAAGATGAAGGAGATTTCCGACCAACTTGGAAGCATTGGAGAGGTAATTGAAGAGGAGCAAATCATAAGACAAATCATGAATGGAATCAAAGCAGACGACAAGTGGGAGTCATTCACAACAGCCATGGATTTATACATGGATATGCATGTACCCGACCTCAACACACTCATGGGCCAACTCTTCACTCATGAAGCAAAGATTAGCAAAGGTGGTGAGTCCTCAAGAGGTAATCAAACTTCTGCCTTATATTCTGATAAAGCTAAGGTCAAGGACAAGTCAAAGAATAGGAAGAATGAAGATGAAGGAAGCTCTTTCCAAGCAAACTTTGCAGGTAGAGGAAGAGCTAGAGGAAGAGGCAGAGGTGGAAAGCAAGGCAGGGGGAGATTCCAATCATCTCAACCTTGCAACATGTGTGGCTTATCTAACCATACTACTGAAGAATGTTTTAGGAACCCGAGGAACTCAAGAGGAAGAGGATTCAATAGAGGTGGCTATGGATCAAATAGAGGTAGATACAATGGGGCTACAACAACAACAACTACTACAACAACAATTACAACAACAACAACAACTATCAAAGTGGCCATAGAGGAAGAAGAGATTACAATAACTATGCAGAGGACCAAAGTCAAGAAGATTCATTATTGATTATGAATCTATTAGCGAAGAAGGTTAAGGATGATGATCACATATTTTACATTGATTCGGGATGCTCGAACCATGTAGCAGGAAATGTGGCTTTACTTTCTGATTTGGAAGATCCTCATAACAAGCATGAAGTGCAGACAGGAGATGACACAAAGCACTCAGTGGAGAAGATAGGTAATGTGAAGACATCAGATGGGAATATGAACCTCTTAAGCAAAGTCTTGTATGTCCCTATAATTACCAAAAATTTAATAAGTGTTGGACAGATTGTTGAAAAAGGATTGCAGGTTAGATTCAATCGATTTGGAGCATATGTTGAAGACCCAAGGCAAGGCTTTCGAAGGATTGCCAAAGGAGAAAAGATAGGAAGGCTTTTCACTTTTGAAGTGGAAGATACAAAGAACATAGCTTTGTTTAGCTATGGATCTCAAACTCTAACAGAGTTGGAGATGTGGCACAAAAGTCTTGCTCACATTGGTGAGAGGACACTCAAACAGATTTGCAGGGACCGAAGTGTACTTGGTTTGCCTAATATCACAAGGCAACACATGATTTATAAGTGTGAAGCTTGTCAACTCGGCAAGGCTCATAGACAACCTTTCAATAAGAAAGGATATATGTATCAAAATCCTTTGGATCTAGTGCATACGGATGTGTGGGGTCCAACTAAGGAGCCATCTATATCAGGCTCAAGATATTATGTGTCTTTCATAGATGATTGTAGCACGTGGACCATTCTGTTTTTCATGAAGCACAAGGATGAAGTGTTTAATTGCTTTAAGAAGTATATTGCTCTTGTTGAAAACCAAACAGGTAGGACTTTGAAACGACTCAGATCAAATGGTGGAGGAGAATACTTCTCTTCTGAATTTGATGCCTTCTTGCATGAAAGAGGCATTAAAAGGGAAGTCACTACAAGGTATATACCCGAACTCAATGGTGTAGCAGAGAGGAGGAACAGAGCTATTGTCGAAGCAGCAAGGTCCATGCTCAACGAAAAGGGATTGCCAAACTACCTATGGGCAGAGGTTGTGTCTACAGCCACATATCTCATAAATAGACTTCCATCTAAGTCACTAGATGGAACCACTCCATATGAAGTGTGGAATGGAAGAAGACCTAGTCTAGAGCATTGCAAAATCTTTGGATGCTTAGCCTATGCTCACATTCCTTTTCAAGTAAGAGGGAAATTGGATCCCAAGGCAGAGAAGTGTGTATTTATTGGTTATGACCAAAACCAAAAAGGATATAGATTGTACAATCCAACCAATAAAGGATTTTTTGTGAGTAGAGATGTAATTTTTGGTGAAAACAAATCATGGTTTGATGATGATAGGAAAGTGAAGCTGCCATATGACTTGGATGAAGATTTTCCATCACTTCAACCAAAGGAGCCAAAGCAGATTGAAGAAAGTGATTCGGAGATTGACCTAGAAGACTTGGAAAGACTAAAGCTATGGAAGAACAAAGGTAAAGCAAAGATGCAGGATGCTACATATGGACCAGAGAGCTCACATCAACCACTTAGAAGGTCTTCGAGGGAGAAGAAGAAACCAGAGAGGTTTGGTTATGATACTTCTTTGGTCACCAAGCACTTAATCTACATTGCAAAGGATTCAACCAATGAAGAACCTACCACATTCGAAGAAGCACAAAGCAAGAAAGCTTGGAGAGATGCAATGGATGAAGAAATGGAAGCCTTGAAGGAGAATGACACCTGGGAGCTTGTACCTAACAAGCCATCTATGAAGGTAATTGGATCTCGATGGATATACAAAATCAAGAGGAATCCAGATGGAAGTATAAATAGACACAAAGCAAGGTTAGTTGCTAAAGGGTTTGCTCAAACCCATGGTATTGATTATGAGGAGACTTTCTCTCCTGTTGCAAAAATGCCTACAATTAGGGTTCTCATTAGTCTCGCTGCATCTAGAAATTGGAATCTTTATCAACTTGATGTAAAGAATGCTTTCTTGAATGGATGGATTTTTGAGGAAGTGTATATGGCACAACCTCCTGGATATGAGGATGCACATCATCCTAACTATGTATGCAAACTAAAGAAAGCTTTGTATGGATTGAAGCAAGCTCCAAGAGCTTGGAATTTCAGATTGGTGACTTATTTGCAGGAAGGATTCAAAGCTAGCAAGGCGGATACCTCTTTGTTCATAAAGAGGAATGGATCTGAAGTGATCTATTTATGTGTGTGTGTTGATGATATTATTATCACAGGCAATGATCTTGAAGGAATCAAACAGGTAAAGAGTCAAATGAAGGAGGAGTTCAAAATAAGTGACCTCGGACCACTCACTTATTTTCTTGGATTGGAGTTGATTTACACAGATTCGGGTATATACATCACACAAAGGAAGTATGTCCATGACATGCTCGTCAAGTTCAAGATGGAAAATACCAAGTGTGCAGGTACACCTATGGAGCAAAATCATAAGCTTAGTGCTTATGAAGGAGAGCTAATTGAAGACATCACAAGCTATCAAAGCTTGGTTGGAAGTTTGCTATAGTGTTAGCATATTGAGTCAGTTTATGCATAAGCCGAGAAGACCACATATGGAAGCAGCCAAGAGAGTCCTCAAGTACCTAAAGGGGACCATGAATGAAGGTTTGTTCTATTCATATACTTCAGATATTGAGCTAAAGGTCTACTCAGATGCAGATTGGGCCGGATCTAAAGATGATAGAAGAAGCACATCAGGGTATATATCATTTGCAGGTTCAAAAATCATTTCTTGGTCATCGAAGAAGCAACCAACCGTGGCATTATCTTCTACTGAAGCAGAATATAGAGGTTTGGCTAATGCAA
Source organism: Ceratopteris richardii (assembly GCA_020310875.1). Classification (NCBI taxonomy): domain Eukaryota; kingdom Viridiplantae; phylum Streptophyta; class Polypodiopsida; order Polypodiales; family Pteridaceae; genus Ceratopteris; species Ceratopteris richardii. The sequence goes on along the minus strand of CM035430.1, from coordinate 52,892,187 downwards.
CTCAAGAAATCATGTGGTTAAAGTCTTTGTACACAGATCTTGGACTTCATTCTTCAACACCTCATATTTTTGGTGACAACACAAGCTCACTACATCTAGCAGCTAATCCGGTATACCATGCTAGAACCAAGCATATTGAAGTCCACTACCACTACGTAAGGGAGAAGCTAATGAGCAAGGATATTCAACTATCCTATGTCTCTACAGATATGCAATGTGCCGACATGTTGACTAAAGCTCTTGATGGTACAAAATTAAGTAGATTCAAGTTGATGATTGGCTTGCAGGAAATCAAGGACAATTGAAGACTTATTTGGAGGCCAAGCATGT
>CM035430.1:52669357-52886857 GCA_020310875.1 Ceratopteris richardii | reverse complement strand
GAATCAACATTCATGAGGCACCTCAAACCCATCAAACAGAAACACATTATGAAAACTTACTGTCTTACACCTTCTGAGAAGATCATTGGGAAGTGATTGCTCACTGAATTTCCATTTCTTGTATTCCTGGCAGACAATTTGCATTTGATACCTTCCTCCTGCAAAGTTCTTTTCTATTCTACCTTCAGCACTGATGAGTGCAGTTCTCCCCTCGGCATTGAGATTTACAGTATCTTTGAAATGAGGGTCCAAAAAGGCATGGATAGGATGCATCTTGCTCAGATGTCTTCTAGTAGACATTATGATTGGCTCCATGGAAGCATGGGTCCTCAACCTGCATAATATGTAAATATTCAGACATTTTACCAAAGCATCCAAGGGTGAAAACTTTTTGCTGCTCACCAATGGCATACGCTAAGCTGATAAGTTGTGTCAACTGTCAAAACATGTGCCTTTGCACAATGCCAGACCCAATCAAAATCTTTGGTTCGGTCTGGGGTAAAAACCCTCTTCTTTGCCTCAGCACCTTCATGTGGACCTGGTACTGCAAGTTCAATGGCAATAGGCAGAAGGCTTTTCTTCTTTGACAAGTAGAGGATGGTACGTGATGCATATGTGGCTCTTTTATCTGTTGCATGTATTCTTCTAAGGTATGGCATGTACATGTCATAATAATCTACAATAAAGAGCAGCTTACGCTCCATAGCCTGTAAATAGATGGTCACACCATGATCATTCTGTTTCATCTGGATCCTATGATTGAATGTCAGCATAACCTACCTCCTCTACTGAATAACCTTCCAGGTATGGCTCCAGATGATGAGCTGAAATAGCTGATTTACTTGAACCATATACATTCTCATCCAGCTTGCTCTCAGGTGGAAAGACCTTGAATTGAGAAAAAGGTCAGTTTGAAGTTAGTGTGAATATCTTTCCATCATAAGCATATGCTTGAATGTGATTGTGTATATTGATTTGTAAAGTAGTATAATATATTGAACTCGCATATCAGATTACCAATTCAAATCAGCTGACCTAATTACTAGAAGATGCATAATTTTAAGTAATTTACTTCAACGTGTTAAGATATCCACTGCAAACTTTAGGGACCAACAACATAAAAGTTACCCTGAGAAGCTCAATTGTATGAGGATTCGAACCAGCAAGCCGTTGACGACCGAATTCCTCATCAGTCTTCCATCCCACTTTGTTTACTAATAAAGGAAGGAAAAAAAATAGATGCAAGCTTGGTATTAAAGCATTAACTGGTTGCATTGCAGTAATGACTGCCTGCATGCAGAAGAATAATTCATTCCAATATCCAGATGGAACAAAAAAAAAGTGTGATGGCAAAGGAGAAAACCTCTAACAACACCAGGGTGTGGAAAAGTGATGTATGGAACTTCAATAGGTCCAGGGGGCATAGGAGATTTCCCATCAGAATCTGTCCTTAGCTGATTGGCATATAGGGAGTGTATTTCATTGAAATCAGCAAATGACTTGCTGTTTCTCCATAATCGCATTATATCAGATATGATGCTGTGACTAAAACTCTTGAAACCAGTAATATAAAATCTTGACTTCTTCAAAGGACTAAATCTCTCATCTCGTGGTATGTATGTGCTATTGTAAGAATTCATATGTGTCTCATATGCGCTGTCTGCCAAATAGAACAGGTAGATGTGAACCTCAGGTATACAATTTTCGCACCAATGGCATGAGTAGCTTATGGTAAGAGTGTAGTGAACTGCTGACCTGCATTTGTGAGTTTTCGACCTGTCCATATTCTACGAGGGCATGGATTATCCCAAGAGCCTCCCATTATTGGCCGCTTTCGGTCAATATCAACATCAAGGTCACATAAATCGTTGTAAACTGTATAGTCATAAATCCTCTCAGCGAATTTCCTTTCACCTGTTCCATCACCTCGAACACAAAGCAGCTCTTCTTCTCTGATTTTTCTAAGTGCCAGAGGAGTGTCATGAGGGAGACGAAGCTGCAGAGAAACAGAAGCAACGAAATAAGCAGGTCTCAACAGCTAGGAGACATATGCTTTATTGAATACCAGAGGATAATGTAAAGGACGGTCTAAAAAACTGAAAATGCATTATACATGGAAGTATCAATTGATGAGAGTATGACCTTATTCGTGAAAAAGTATCGAGGACGCCCTTTGTTGTACTGTACATGATTGATCCAGGAATGACAAGGAAAGTAACGAGTGCTAGTGTCTGGAAGTGTGAGCGTAACTGATTTGAGAAAAAATTCACCTGAATCTTTGCTATGTACAATGAGAGCCCCTGGTTCTCCAAAGTAATGGTACACATTGAATGAAATAGAGATGACTAAATCTGGACCCTCTTTCGTTCCATTTGTCAATGACAAAATGACTTCTTCGCTCAACCTGCTACTTTCTGTGGCTGCAATACAGGGAATTGATAACCTTATTAGACATCATTATGCCTCATGATACAGTCCATTTCAAGAAATTAATCCTACTGCAGCCAACAAAGTACAAAAATAGTGATGGAAAAGCATGCATTCATGAAAACGGATCGTTGCTGTCGGAATAATTTTGTAGCATTCTCACAGATAAAACAAGATTTTCAACGTCTGCTGTTACAAACACTCCCATGCTCATTCGCACATAAAGTGTACAGATGAGTAGCGTCTACGCTTGGAGCAACTACATCTGGCTTGGCACACATCATTTCAAAGTATCAACATCTTGTCAACTTTCTATGCTCATTGGTACAGTGCGAGTGTAGATGGCTAGCACCTACGACAGGCGAATACATTAAGCTTCGCGCACATCAAGCTGTCAGCATCAGGATATGATCTGCCCAGCTTTCATTGCTCATTAGCACTTGAAGTACCTAGATGACTTGCGTCTGTGATAGACAACTGCGTTGTTGCGTAATAAGCTCACACGGTAAAAATATGTCCCAAGGTTTTCTCTGCACCAGTTGTTACGAATTTCCAGGTACTTCCCTGAAAGACAACTAACCGATGGGCCACCGGTTCCCTCAATCTATATTCGAGTATAATTTATCTATCACCTTAACCCTTTCTTGCATGTGTGCTATACGCGTCTGCTGTATATGTGCGTGCCTGTTCTTTAACATGGTATTACAGTACCTCACGCACCTCGACCACCGCTTCTTTCAGACGGGTCTTACTTGACTCGCCTCATCCTGGGAACATTTGCACTATAAAACCCTGGAGCCTAGTATGTTGCTATTTTTCTGACACAGAACAATACTAGCTTACATCACTTACAGCCAGACACGATGTAAAGAATGCGAACCTCGATGCAAATAAGAAAGTCTCTAAATAAGCTTATGACCCATGTTTCAATTTCCAGCATCAGATCGAACCCAAAAACGAACGTCTTCAACGTGTCCTCCATAATGTCACGTCTGACCTCTCGAGGGTTCCGTGATCTCTCGAATGTGCTAAAAACTAAATTTCTCCACATCCCTTCTTCACGCAGAGGAAGCCTATGGCCGCATACTAAGATCTTTCAAAAAAACAAGAGGAACGGCAAAACACGAAATGAGCTTTATTAGTTTTGCAACTAAAGACGGGCCTATACATATGGTGGCAACGCTAAATCATGAAGATCGATGATCATCTGACAGAAACCCAGTCACATATAGCGCCTACGTTGGCCGTTCGAATATCTGGAGGAGCAAAGGACCGCAGCACAGAGACGCAATACATATTCACAGTCCAGTAAAAAAAAGCATCCCGGCGATGGCAGAACATTCTGAACCTGAATCGATCTCCAGGCTGACGAGGCGCAGCTTGACATCATAGCCCAAGAGCCGGTTGATAGAGTGCGAATATCCACTGAGAGTAGACTCGTCATTGAGAACTCGCACGGAGGCCTTGATCACAGCTTTCTCCTTCATCTTCAACGCTTCCTTCAACAGTGCAGAGAGTAACCTAACCTAAGCAATCCCAGCATCAATGGAACCTGTGTGGCATTAATGCTGGTTGAACTAAGGCAATTGGGGCCTGCACGTGTGTGTATGTGCGTATGCAACTACGCGAGAAGGATAGATCTTCCAGTTGTCAACACCATTTGATTACGCCAATAAATGAATCTGAGGACCTGCGCGATTTAGCTTTTTGTTTTATCAGAATTTTTTGAAGTGTATTTGAGTTCCCTTTTTGCTTCTTCATACAAGGCTGCTATGGCAGTGCCATGGAGTCGGATGTGGTTGACTGTGTGGTATGCATGGACGGAGTCACGGAACAAATAACCCCGCGCTTCAGGTGATTTGTTTTTTTATTGGAAAAAAATTCATGAAGGAGCCGACGACTCCAATCGAGCAGATACGGCTGGGAACACCGACAGGTCTTCATGGCCTGCGATTTTTAAATAGATTTTCACTATTTTTAGGAGTCATCCCTGAAAACTTCTGTCTTTCTTTGTTTTACGTGCAACGAACATTTTTTAAAATGTATTCATAGAATCATACAAAAAATTAGAAGTTGGAAGGCATGCACACACAAAAAGTCTCTCGAAAAGGCTATAAGAGAAATCCGAAAAAAAAGAAGAGAAACGGTTTACCGGAGGCTCTCACAGCTTGAAGAAGAGGTGAACAAAGGTAAGTTACATTGCCAACAAGGTCTTTTGAAAATCAGGAGAAGACTAAGATTAGAGGAGGAGGTTCAAAGGAAAAATCTTCAAATTTTCTTCAAAGATTGGTGGGCAGGGAAGGCCGACAAACCAATGAAAGAGATGTGTAACACCCTCAAAAGGAAACAAGCTAGGGAATCCATCCCCCTATTGGTCGATAACAATGGAACTGAATGTTGCACGGAAGTGGAGAATAGATCTATCATCGTCGAACACTTTACCAATCTTCTCGGGGTCTCGACTCCTCTTTCCCCCCACAGGCGCGACTCCATGGCAACCATCTCAAGGGTTGCTCAAACCAAAATCCCACAGAACTTGATTGCTCTACTGGACACTAACATCTCCGAGAATGAGATTATCGAGGTTATTGATGCCCTTCCCAATGGGAAAAGTCCGGGTCCGGATGGCCTTACCAATGAATTTTCCAAGTCCTTCAAACATCAGGTGGCCACCCCACTGCGCCTCGTGTGGCAAGAGGCTCTCTCTTTCGGTGCCCTCCCTGAGTGCCTGAATAATGGCGTCATCAAGTTAATCCACAAACGGGGAGATAAGAACAAAATTGAAAACTGGCGTTCGATTACCATGCTCCAAACAAGATACAAGATAATTGCAAAAGTTATCGCCAACAGAATCTCTTGTCATTTAAAGTCATGGCTGTGCGAGGACCAGAAAGGTTTTATCAAAGGTAGATCTATACTTGAAGCAATTATCGATATTTGGGAAGGCCTTGCTTTTGCTGAGGAGTCTGCTCAAGATCTGGTATTCATTAAGATCGACTTCGACAAAGCGTATGACAGATTGGAATGGGACTTTATTCTTCAATCATTGAAAGACCTTGGATGCAGCCAAAAGTTCACGAAGATGGTTTCCACTCTCCTTGGAAATGCTTCAACTAGAATAAACATCAATGGTAAGCTCTCTGAGCCCATTCGTTTAAAAAGATCAATTAGGCAAGGCTGCCCTCTGGCTCCATTACTATTCGCTATCGCCTCGAATGGACTCAGCTTCCTATTAAAGCATCACATGGACGCTGGCAATCTCAAGGGTCTTTCCTTACCTCTAAATCACGGCCAAATGATTGTGAGACTTTTTGCTGATGACATGAATGCCTTTGTGCATAACAATATAAACAGCATTGAGGTGTTTTGGTGGTGCCTCCACACCTTTTGTGTGGCATAAGGCTCAAAAATCAACCATGCTAAAACTGCTTTTAGAGCAATCAACGGACATACTCCCCAATTGTTGATGGATCAGGGGTGTCAAGTTATCCCTAGCGGTCAAGTCTTCCGTCTCCTTGGCATTCCGATGGGATTCGACATCTCAATGGACCAACGCTGGAACTGGGTGCTATCCAAGCTGGATAGGAAGCTGAATCATTGGAAAGGTATGCAAGTCAACCTGGCAGGGCGTGCTATGGTTGTTAACACATTTATGTTGTCTACAATTATTTACTTTATCTCGTGTTGGAGACCTAAGGAGAAAGACTTGGCCAAAGTGGAAAGAATCTGCAGAAACTTCCTTTGGACTGGGGACCCCAACAGGAGGGGGATTCCCAAAATCAAATGGGAAACTTGCATTAGCCCTAAAGACTCAGGGGGCTTGGGAATTTTGGATATTGTTGGGTTGGCTGACAAGTTGGCGGCAAAGTGGCTTATCAAGGCTTGGAGCAATAGGGAGTCCTCTTGGGCTAAATTGATCTTCAGAAACACGGAAGACCTTACCTTTGTTGGCCACCCTGGTTGGAAGGACATAGGGATTCTCACGCTTTTGTTCTCCCCCCACCCAGTCTTCCCTAAAGGCTCTAGCCTCGTGTGTTCCTTATGGAAGAACTGGAACAAGGCCAAACAGTTCATCAGAATCAGTGATGAGTGGAAGTGGGCGGCTGGCATAAGACAAAATGACTCTATTTAGTTCCCGATCAGTGGCATTCGGGGGGTGGAGTCTTGGAACCTCCAAACTGCAAGGCGGTTATGGAACAAGGGGTTCAAACAGTGGAAACAACTCTGGAAACAAGAGACCAGCCAGTGGATTAGGTTCGAAGAATTGGATCTGAGACTTAGAGTTACCTTTGAGGAATGGACTCTTCTTCAAAGAAGGTGTTTAGCATGGGACCGCTCAACTACCCGCCTTCTCTGCGATCAGGATCTTCCTTGCTTGGAGGGCCTCAAATGGAGCAATGGTAAGAAGCTATCCAGAATCCCCAACTTCAAAGAGGATTTAGAAGTTCACCACACCCTTAACAAGAGATGGTGCCTTTCTTGGACCAAACTTCGGTGGGAGGTAAAATTCATGTCTATTTGGCACCCCCTAATTGAGGTCAAAAAGTCCGTTCTCATGTGGCAGATCTTGCATAAAGGTATCTGGACCAATGCAAGGGCTAACAAAATCTGTGGTGTGCCGCCATGGTGCAAGCGTTGCCATCGGTGCATTGAAGATTTAGCTCACTTGTTCTTCGACTGCCCCAAGTCCCGTGTTATCTGGCATCACGTCACCCGAGTTTTGAGACTCACGAGTCAAATCAACTGGCAACAAGTGATGTTGGGTGAGGCGATCGGCTGCTCATCGAGGCTGTGGAATGCCATCAGAGGTGAGGCTCTCTAGAAGATTTGGAGGGAGCGTTGTGCTGTCAATTTTGGCCAAACTGGTCGATCGAGAAATCCTTGTTTCTCCTAGGTAAAGGAATCTCCTGAGTTAAGAGATCGCCACCGTTTAGACATCACTGTATTTATCTCCTCGAAAACAACAAGTTGAAATCCAAATGGGTCCCACATGAGGGTGATGATAATTTTATCCGCCTCATTTGTAATGCCCTGTAGCTTGCCATACTCCTCCCCTGCATTGTGGGATTTGGGAGGTCCCATGGGCACTAGTCCCATTCACTTGTAACTTTTTCTCTTTATTATAATTAAAGTCCGGGAGGCTAAGGCCGAACTTCCTTTATATAAAAAAAAAAAGTCTCTCGAAAATCCAGCGGGTATGGTTTAGCAGATGTACCTTGTACTCCTAAGCAGATGGTCAGTGTTCAAGTCCCGCCCGGGGCTGGATGCTCTAGAGTTCCCCAAGATGGGTGCCTCTACCTTATGAGGTCGGGTGTGTGTGTCTTTCCAATTGATTGTACTCTAGAAAAAAAAACGTCTCTTGAAAACTCGTCGTTGAGAAGAAGCAACGGGCCACAATAGATTAGGGTCTCGCTCTGTCTGTGTTCCTCCCTGCATATGTGCAGTTCCGTGGAGCTATCTCGCCCTACCAAAGAATTATTTAGTTTTCCTACCCTCTCCCTCTCTACTGAGACCCTCTTCAGCTTTCGTTCCCCCCCTCACGAGGAGGGATGGCTCTTCACGATGCGTTGAGAAATGGCTTTACGCTCCACAATACTCACAAAGGACGGGCCCTCCATAGCTCTTGGAATATCAACCCCATGTTGAAGGATGTGCCTTACAAGGACAACTCTAGAGGTCGAGAAGACTGCTTGGGAGATTTTCCTCACACAGAAAAAGAACATTCAACTTTTGTGCAGGTAGTTCAGAAGTCGATGAGGAATAACTCCATTGGAAATGGCTTCTCTCCAGGTATTCCTAAACTGACCACTGTAGATAAAGGTAAGCACAAAGTCCAAGACGAAGGGGGTAAGGTTTATTCTGACAAGGGCAACACTTCTGGTATCTTAGTCAACTCTGATGATGATGATAAAGACAGTAAAACTTTGGTTATTGATAGAGATTCGCTTGGACAATGGCAAAATCACTTATATGAAAAGGTTATTGTTGGTCTAGTTCATGGTCCCCGCCCTGCCCAAGAAGTCCTGAAGCAATGGATAAAAATCAATTAGGAAAACCGTGGATATATTGTCAAACATGTTCAGTACTTGCCTAATAATTTCTTCTTGTTTTTTTTTCGATGACTTTTGTAGCAGACTCCAAGAAGCACTTGTTGGAGAATTCCTCTCCTAATCGCAGCGGAAAGTGTAGAAGACCTTCTCAGGATCAAGACTCTTGCCAACAGCTAAACCTTCAAATGAAACCTCGTACCAACTGAAAAGTGCAATGAACTTGAAACTTTGGTCCCTCAAACTAGACACCTAGAGCTTTCAAATGAGCTATCAAACACTCAATTTGGAGTAGATTTGGTTGGCAACTCTTTGATTCAAAACAGACTACCTGTCCACTCAGTTAGGCTAAAAACTGGACTTCACTAAAACCTGAATAACTCACAGATCATAAAGAATTTCATAAAACTGTTCTATAAAGAGGAAGTACTCAAGATAAGCTTTCCAACGAATGTTTAAACACTAAAATTGGATACATATATTGAGAGATATGACTCTCACAAGTAGACTATGCAAAAATGGGTGTGCGGCTGGACATACTCTATGAGAGTGAACTGAACGAAATGACTCAAAACAAATGAAGTAGCTACAAGGGGGCTTCCACGCCTTCTTCCTCTATACTTGAGTGTCCTCCCTTGCCTCTTTTATAGACAAGTGACCAAAAACTCTCATGATGAGTTTGAGAGCTCTTCTCCATCATTTCTCCACTACTTTGGACAGCCACTCCTCTTACAGTTCAGATTTTGGATTTGATTCTCTTTTGAATGATTCTCTTTTGAATGATTCTCTTTTGGCCTCTACTACTTGTTGAAGTAAATGCTTCTATTTTTCATTTTTGTATTTTCCTTCTACTTGAAGAAAATCCTTTTTGCAAAAATAAATATAAGCTTACTTCTTTATTTTTAACACTCCCCCTCAAGCTCACATGTGAGCTTGCACCTTCAGCCATATCCTGCAAGTTGATGTCGTCCTTGAACCTCTTTAGCTTAGAGGCATCTAAGGACTTTGTAAGCATGTCTGCAACCTGGTCATTAGTTCCAATGAACTTTATATCCACATCCTTGCTCAAAACTTTTTCTCGAACATAATGATAATGCACTTCTATGTGCTTGCTTCGTGCATGAAACATTGGATTGTTTGTCAAGTGAATGCTTGACATGTTGTCACCATAAATTGGAATGGTCTCCACCTGCATATCAAGATCAGCCAAGAGCTTCTTAATCCACATAGCTTCACAAGTTGCAAAGGCTAAACCTCTATATTCAACTTCTGTAGATGATAGTGCAACAGTAGGTTGCTTCTTTGAGCTCCATGTGATAGGTTTGCTACCTATCATAAACACATAACCTGAAGTGGATCTTCTATCTTCCTTCAAGCCAGCCCAATCAGCATCACTGAAGCCCTTTACCTGCAATTCTTCATCATATCTATAAAACAATGCATGATTGACAGTGTGCTTCACATATCTTAGCACTCGTTTGGCTGAATTTAAATGTTCACTTGTAGGAGCTTGCATAAATTGAGAAACAACTCTAACAATATAACACAAATTTGGTCTTGTGATCGTAGCATAGATCAAGGAACCTATAATACTCCTGTATGTAGTTACATCATGTAACTTCTCTCCATCATTTGAACATAGCTTCACATTTGTGTCCATAGGTTGAGTGAGTGGTTTGCATTCACTCATTCCAAATCTGAAAAGAACATCCAACAAGTACTTTCTTTGCATCAAGTAGATGCCATCTTTCCCATAGACTATCTCAATGCCTAAAAAAGTATTTCAGCTCACCAAGATCTGAAATTTTAAACTCCTTACCGAGTTTCTTTTTGATCTCTTGTATTCCTATAACATGACTTCCTGTTATGATGAGATCATCAACATATATGCAAATATATACCTGCTTGCCTTCTTCTTTCTTCATGTAGAGAGAGGGATTTGCATTACTTGGACTATACCCACACCTTGTGAGGTACTCGACCAATCTTTGATTCCAAGCACGTGGTGCTTGCTTCAACCCATACAAAGCTTTCTTCAATCTACAAACAAAATCTGGATGCTTTCTATCTTCAAATCCAATCGGTTGACTCATGTATACCTCTTCTTGAAGTTCACCATTGAGAAAAGCATTTTTTATGTCAAGTTGGTACAATGGCCATCTCCTTGCTGCACTCACTCCAATCAAGGTTCTAGTTGTTCCCATCTTTGCAACCGGGCTGAAAGTCTCTTCATAGTCGATGCCGTGAGTTTGCTTGAATCCTTTTGCTACTAGTCTAGCTTTATGCCTAGCTAGAGAACCATCAACATTTCTCTTTATTTTAAACACCCATTTATTTGGAACAATCTTCATACCTTCAGCCTTTGGAACTAGCTCCCATGTGTGATTATCCTTGAGGGCTTTTATCTCTTCTTGCATAGCTTCTTGCCATTCTTTTTGTGTACATGCTTCTTCATATGCATCCGATTCTTTGTCTTTGACCACCTGTGTCATATATGCAAAATGCTTTGCAATAAAACTATCATAGCTCAGCCTTTCAATTGGATACCTTGCTCTTGAAGACCTCCTTTTATTTCCTTTTGAACATTGCTTCTTCAACCGGTTCAGCTTTACCTTTGGTGTGATCACCTCTTCATACTCTTCTTCACTTGCATTTGAATCACTATTTTGGGCAGCACTTTCAGCTTTAGATCTTTCATAAGCTGATGTTGGTGATGAGGAATGACTCCTTAGCCTCCCCTTCCATGTTGAGCTTTCTCCAAGTGATGTAGAAGCTTCTGGACGTGACATTTGAGTGCTTGTTTGCTGAAATTCTTCTTGGACAGCACCTCCATCATCTTCGAAATCTTCTTCAAGAATCTTCTCTTTCCCTTTGTCTCCAAACCATGGTCTTAGCTCATCAAATATCACATCTCGTGAGACTCGTAGCTCCTTTGTCACTGGATTGTAGCACCTATATCCCTTTTGCTCCAATGAATATCCAATAAAAAGACATTTTTCGAACTTTGCCTCCATCTTTGTCCTTAGTTCTTGAGGGATGTGAACATAACACACACATCCAAAAACTTTGAGATGTGTAAGGTCAGGTTTCTTACTAGAATAAACCTCCTCGGGAGTTAGATTATGCACTCCAGCCGTTGTGCACTTGTTCATCAAATAAACGGCCGTACTAGTTGCTTCAGCCCAATAGTTTAGTGGCATCTTCATCTTGTTGAGCATGCATCTTGCAGCTTCTGTGATATGTCGATTTTTCCTTTCAGCTATTCCATTTTGTTGAGGCGTGTACCTACATGTAAATTGTCTCTTGATGCCATTTTCATAAGGAACTCTGAAAATTCTTTGGAGAAATATTCTCCTCCTCCATCGGACCTCAAGATCTTTATGTAGCATCCTGTTTCCTTTTCTACCTGTGCTTTAAATCACTTGAACATGGAGAACACATCTGATTTATGTTTTATGCAAAACATCCATACTTTTCTTGAATGATCATCGATAAAAGTGACAAAATATCTATTACCAGCCACTGATGGTTGTTGTGATGGTCCCCATACATCCGTGTGTATCAAGTCGAGGACATTCCTTGCCACATAGTTGCTTTTCTTGAATGGTTGTCGAGTTTGCTTTCTTAGTTGGCATGCTTCACAAAACTCATGTAGTCCGGCATCATTGAATCTTGGAAGACCTCTTACCACTTCATGGTTGCTCATGTCCTTGAGCTTGGGAATGTTGATATGTCCAAACCTTTTGTGCCACAAATCGATTTCAGAAATCCTCTTGTTTCCAAACTGAATATACATCACCTTTCCATGTGGTTGTTGAATGTCCAAAGTGAACATCCTTCCTTCTTTCCTTCCTTGAGCAATGACCTTGAATCCTTCTTTTGGATTCTTTATAAAGCAGCCTTTTTCATTGAAGATAACATGATATCCTTTCTCTACCATTTGTCCTACTGAAATCAAATTCTTTGCAATAGTAGGAACATGAAGAACATCAGCCAATACCTTCTTGTCTCCAAGCTTGATATCTCCAACATGCTCAATTGCATGTTGAGTTTCATCGCCGGTCTCCACACATCCTTTTCCACTTGGAGCTTGTAGCTTTGTGAACAAATCTCCTTGGCATGTCATATGGTTGCTGCAACCTGAATCTATGAACCATTTTTGGTCATCACTTCTCGAGTAGTTGTGGTCATGCTTCATGGCAAGCATGGTTTGCTTGTCTCCTTCACTTGATGCACTCGCATAGTTATTTTGGCTCCTTTGGTTGCCTCCATTCAGCCTTCCATTCTTTTGCCAACAATCATTTGCATAATGTCCTAGTTTACCACAATGATAACATGTTATACCTTTATGAGGATTGTATGAACCTCGACCTCTTCCTCTATTTCTTCCTTGACCTCTTCCATGTGTGTTGTCATTTGAGTTGTCCTTGTTGTCCTCCGCGTTGTGTTGGCTGAAATTTGTGTTGTTGTAGCTTCTTCCTCTTCCTCTCGAGCCTCCTCTTGAGTTCCTTCCTCTACCTCTTCCTGCATATAACATTTGACTATGGATGTCCTTACCTTTGTTGCCTTCTCCTTGTTGAGCTACCTCTTCAGCCACAAGATTTGGTATAATCTCGTCGAATGTTGGTAGAGGATCTCTATAAAGAATGTTTGTGATGAGGGGCTTCCACTTTTCTTCACTCCTCAAGCCATTGAGAGCTGTTTGGACGATGTCTTCCTCTTTTATCTTACATCCAACTGATGCTAGTTGATCTCGAAGCTCCTTAATCCTCAATGTATACTCACTAATGCTTTGGTTTGAGCTTTTCTTCATGTTGTTGAGCTCGTTCTTGAGTTGCATCCTCCGAGACCTTGTTGAGGTAGCATACACCTTCTCCAATGCTTCCCAAACTTCCTTGGCTGTTTCTAAGTTTTGCACATGACCAATCATAGTGTTAGAAATAACTTGTGAGATGAGGAACATCACCCTTCGATTCCTCTCTTCCCAATCAGCAAATTGTCTCCTTTGTGCCGGAGTAATGTTGGGATCTTCAAGGTCCACTGGTTGTGGATCATCTCCACTAACTAGACTCCATAAACCTTTACCTTTAAGGTAATTTATCATTCTATACCTCCAAGATTGATAATTATCTTTGTCTAACTTCTCAACTTGTTGTCCTAAATCAGCCATTGAAAACTTCCAAGATTGAAGTTTACCTCAAGTATATTGTGGCGCTCTTTCTTGACTTCACGAAGCTCCCCCTTGATTTGTAGCTTTCCCTTTGCTTCAGTTCAGTTCCAATGCTTTGCCTCTTCAAACTCCAAGGCTCTGATACCAAATGTTGGAGAATTCCTCTCCTAATCGCAGCAGAAAGTGTAGAAGACCTTCTCAAGATCAAGACTCTTGCCAACAGCTGAACCTTCAAATGAAAACTGGTACCAACTGAAAAATTCAATGAACTTGAAACTTTGGTCCCTCAAACTAGACACCTAGAGCTTTCAAATGAGCTATTAAACACTCAATTTGGAGTAGATTTGGGTTGGCAACTCTTTGATTCAAAACAGACTACCTGTCCACTCAATTAGGCTGAAAACTGGACTTCACTAAAACCTGAATAACTCACAGATCATAAAGAATGTCATAAAATTATTCTAGACAGAGGAAGTACTCGAGATAAGCTTTCCAACGAATGTTTAAACACTAAAATTGGATACAATATTGAGAGATATGACTCTCACAAGTAGACTATGCAGAAATGGGTGTGCGGTTGGACATACTCTATGAGAGTGAACTGAACGAAATGACTCAAAACAAATGAAGTAGCTACAAGGGGGCTTCCACGCCTTCTTCCTCTATACTTGAGTGTCCTCCCTTGCCTCTTTTATAGCCAAGTGACCAAAAACTCTCATGATGAGTTTGAGAGCTCTTCTCCATCATTTCTCCACTACTTTGGACAGCCACTCCTCTTACACTTCAGATTTTGGATTTGATTCTCTTTTGAATGATTCTCTTTTGGCCTCTACTACTTGTTGAAGTAAATGCTTCTATTTTTCATTTTTGTATTTTCCTTCTACTTGAAGAAAATCCTTTTTGCAAAAATATATATGAGCTTACTTCTTTATTTTTAACAGCACTTCCTTGTAACCAAGCTGAGGAATGCTCGAACAACAACAGAAAGCATTGACAGTAGCCCAAAATCTCTGAACATGTTGAAAATTCAAAAACAAATGAGGCAGGTCTTCAAGATGTCCACAAATTGGGCATTTGCCATCATCAAGGTTAATCTTCCTAGCTCTCTCACCAGTCCAAATCCCATTGTGTAGAATGAGCCATTGAAGACATGATTGCTTGGCAGAGTGGGGGAAAGCCCAAATACACAGAAATCTGAACCCCCACTGGTTTGGGGACCAATGTACCTTCCACTTCTTGTTAAGCTTAGGAGTGATCTTAGAAATGGGAACAACAAACTTTTTGAACATTGTGTACATATTATATGCCACATCCCCAATTCCCAAGTGTCTGGCAGTATAGCAGTCAGCAAGATTCTCCAACAACTCCTTCCTTTTATTCTTCAAGATCTGTTTACAAGTAAGAGAAAGCCCATAAGTAGCAGAAATATTCTCCTCATCAGTAGCAAAAATATTCTCCTCATTAATTACCTAGTTCCCTATAAAGAAGTCCATCCATTTGGAGAAGCCAGCCCTTCTACACTTGTTCATTCTCATGGAAAGTTGATAGTATGGGGGCACATCTTTCCAGCCAATCCAAGCAGATTGCTGCACCAAGCAGAAGTTAGTGGAAAAAGAAACAAGAACTCTATAATTAAATTTGGCTTTCATCCAGGCCTTCCAAAAAGAACAAACCAGCCTACTGTCAATGGGGGAAAACTGATAAGGGGAGGATATAACATGCCATAAGTCAAAATTGTTCCAACTTTTGTGCCCAACAATGTAAAACTTTTTAATGTTCCTTTTCATCAAACAAGCCCAGAAATCATTACTGGAAGCAGCTCTCAAGACCCACTTTGCTGCAAGCTGAGTAGCCATTCTGGATGGGTAGATTAAGCCAAGCCCACCTTCTTCCTTCTTCATACAACATACACTCCAAGCAACTTTGGGCACTTTGGGCAAGAGCAATAAACTGGGACAAACGCTTTTTGCTAGGCTGCCAACAAGCCAGAAAGTAAGTGATAGAAGGAAGAATATAGTGCTTTAAAACAAACACCCTGTGAGCAAGATTCTACTGAAAGGAAAACCATTTAAAAAATTTCTCTCTCAATTTATTGATAACCCAAGAACACCTCTGATCAGAGGAAATACCAAACCCCATGGGAATCCCCAAAAGACAAAAGACTTTGCCTTCTTTGATAATGGAGTAGTCATGATCACTCACTAAAACAGGAATAGAATTATTAGTAGAAAAAAAACTAGTTTTTTTATGATTAACAATGGAGCCACTAGCTAGGCAGAAAGAATGCAGACAAGAAAGAAAAGAGTCAGTAGAGATATCATCAACAATAGTTATCATGTTGGTATCATCAGCAAACATCTAGAGGCCAAGCTGAGAATTAGAGCAAGGAATTTGAATACCTCTGATAGTTCCTTGGTTCATGCAATCTCTAACCAGTCACCCAAGAGCATCACTACAAATGGCAAAGAGGAGAGGAGCTAGAGGGCAACCTTGTCTAATGGATCTATATATTTTGAAAGGTTCAGAGATTTGGCCATTGATAGCAACCCTAGAATTGGCATTAGCAAAAAGAATACTAGTAAACTTAATGAACTTTTTACCCAAACCAACATCATGTAAGGACTAAAGGATAAAATCCCACTCAACTCTATCATAGGCTTTGTCAAAGTCAACTTTAAAGAAAAAGGTGTCAACATGAGTCTCTCTGGCGTAATCCATACCTTCCCATATAGATATGATAGCACCAAGGATATACCTACCCTTAATGAACCCCTTTTACTCAGGGAGAATGATATCATCCATAATAGGACTAAGCCTATGGGCAAGAGTAGAGGCATAAATTTTGTAAAGAGAAGTGAGGCAAGAGATAGGTCTCCAGTTGTTTAGGTCATCCTTGGATCCTTTCTTGTGTATCAACTTTATGACTCCAGAATTGATGAACAAAGAATGGGTACCTCTCCTTATGGCTTCTTGCTAGATCAAGAGAATGATGGGCACCAAAAAATCAACCAGCTCCTGAAAAAACTCATTCGAAATACCATCATATCCAGGCAACTTGCATGGTTTCAATTTACAAATGGTTTCTTTGACCCCACCGACAGAGAGGGGCGGGTCTTGGATAGTAGCCAGAGACTGTGTTGGCACACAAAGCAACAGAGGAATCATGCACAATATGGCAACAAGGCCAGATCATTTTTTCCCATGGGTTATGTACAACTCAAGTGATTTTAATCACTACACAAACATTGTAAATCCCGTTTTTGGTAGAATAGACTCCATTTTGTGCAAGCCGAGGAGTCCTCGAGCTTGAGGAGTATTAGAAGTACTATCGTACCAAATTTCATAATTTTTAGACTTCGTTTGAGCTCTCAAATAAGCCCTGGAACCTAATTTTTAACTAGGCCGGACACTAGGTCTGGACAGGGCCAAAGCTAGTCAGAAACTATAAAAAGAGCTAGAGAGCTCATTTTTGAGGTTGGATTGTAATTGAAACGAACTTGTAAGAGCTTTTGAAAGTAATCTAAAGAACTCCATTGATTCTCTCTCTTTGTCTTGCCTTGTGTGCGCGTGTGTGTGTATGTGTGTGCATGCTTGTGTGCTTCTCACTCACGCACTTGTGCCGCCACTTGCTCGAGGTCTTCATACCATCCTCACGTCTTCCCAGATTGACATTAAAGGAGGTGCTACTCATCATTGAGCTACACCAAATTTTGGCGCCGTTGCCGGGGATCGAGCTTTGAGGACGAGCGTGTGATGGTAAGACGTAGAGTTGACGCGTTGGAGTCGTAGGTATTTTCTTCACTCTCATCGGTTTCTTTTACTTTCTTCACCATCTTCATCATCATCATCACCATCTCCCACCTCCATCTCCATCATCGCAAAAATTTCAGTTTTTTGACTATATCCCCATCTCCACCTCATTTCCCTCATTTCACTTGTGAGAGAGAGCGAGAGAGTGAATTTGCATGCGCTGTTTTTGCATGTTTCTTGAGCTATTTTGCAGGTTTTTGCTGTACCATCATCCCCAGCAGTGTGCGCAGGTACGACAGGCTCTGCACAGTTCCCGAGACGACGATCTCTGTCTATCGCGACAGACAGAAAATCTTAACATTTTGTGAATGCATGAGTAGCACTGTAACCTACACCTTGAGGGCATTCTAGATCACTAGAAGTTTTTCAAAAATTTGCGTTTTTTCTGTCTATCGCGACAGACACCGTCTATCGCGACAGACACTGTCTATCGCGACAGACACCGTCTATCGCGACAGACAGAGACCCACGACAGATAGAGTCTATCGCGACAGACACCGTCTATCGCGACAGACAGAAATCCGCGACAGATAGCGTCTATCGCGACAGACACCGTCTATCGCGACAGACACCGTCTATCGCGACAGACAGAAATCCATGACAGATAGCGTCTATCGCGACAGACACCGTCTATCGCGACAGACAGAATTTCACGACAGACACCGTCTATCGCGACAGACAGAAATCCGCGACAGATACCGTCTATCGCGACAGACACCGTCTATCGCGACAGACAGAAATCCGCGACAGATACTGTCTATCGCGACAGACACCGTCTATCGCGACAGACAGAAATCCACGATAGACACTGTCTATCGCGACAGACACCGTCTATCGCGACAAACAGCCCCCACGATAGATTGTGTCTATCGCGACAGACACCGTCTATCGCGATAGACAGGCATTTTCGGCAAAAAATTAAGGTGTGAATTTTTTGGAAATTTAGGCTAAATTTTGGGCATACTTGCACTTTCATGTACTCATCTACTTACGAAGGCCTTAGAAAATGCATTAAAACCCCCGAAAGGTTCTGTTTGTCTAGTTAAACCCCTAAACCCTGAACGGTCATAACTTTTTCATACGAAATCCATTTTCGGAGCTCTAGGGCTTGTCGGAAAGCTCGTGATATATACTACACGCCCTCAACTGTTTTTTATAAGAATAACGCGTTGATTTTCAGATAGGATATTTGGAAGTTGACACACTGAGGGGTAGGAACACCAAGGGAGCTCTAGAGTAAATTTCTAACAATGCAAAAGGGGGAACAAGGGTCATTAAAAAAGTGTCTGAAATAAATTGTCTGTCAATTGAAAGGTCTACTTGGAGCTAATCTTGGGATTTATGCAGGCCTATTGAGAAGCTACTGAGAGTATCCAAGCAACGGTGTGGCGCACGCTTGAGAATCAACTTCTCGAGCACTAAAGAGCAAGGTTCGGCAAGAAAGGTCGGAATATTCTCAACTCCTCTTCGTCAATTCCTAGCTTAGGCTAAGAACGATTAGAAGTAGGAGTAAGTCAGGGCGACGATAGGCCACTATCAAGTTGAAGACTACCTAAAAACTCAAGTTCAAGCTAAAAACTTAATCTCTGTACTGTCGACAACATAAAGGAAAGAACCTAACGTGGACGATCAACCTGAAAGTACGAAGAACATTCAAGTATTCCGGGCGACGTAATAGCAGACAAGACTTTAAACACGAGAAATAACTAAAAAGAATCAAGTGACTGGTACCAATTGATCGACAACGAGGTTGTACTCTGGGCAAAGAATTGGGCTACTTAGATAGGCATATGAACCTTAGATCAGGACGACACCTAGTAAGAGAGAGACAAAGCCTTAGATCTTCAGAGGCTAGTGTCAACCACACTGCTAGGTCCTGGGCCCAGCAGTTGAGCCACCAATCGAACTACCCTAGCTCTGAGACCAGTGAGTCAGAGATGTCTCAAGGCATGGACAGACCTACGGGAAGTTCAGGAGTGCCTTACTTATACAGGGTGGAAGGTCCTTACAAAACGCAGTTGGAATACCTTAGGACCAACCGATTAGGTGCGAGCATCTATGAGGACGGCCTAGGAAGATCAGTGGTCCAGATTAAAAACCCTGACCAATCCATAGGACTAGAGCACCCAGCTGTCAAGTTTGAAAACGGTGCATACCTGGACAAGGAAGGAACCATATACGTAGTCACCAGTCATCCAGATAGGACAGATGAATTTGGAAATGTAATTTCAGAAACGGACTTAGGTGACTTGGAACAAGGAAACATGGGAGTGGAACCTAGAACCCCTCGAGGTAAATCAGTTCTCACTAGGATTATCACGCCTGAGTGGGTCCCCCAAGATAACAAGTGCATAGATTTGCTTCTCAATCGAGAAACGGACGAAGCCTTTTGGAGGTATAAACCAGATCACCCAATTGATATAGGAACAATCATGATCTATGAGTTTAAGGATCCAGATAGCCCAGGTAGAGTGACCTACTTAGACCACACTTCGGAGAGGATCTTTGTGGTGACAGACAATGATAGGCATGCTTACACTTGGAAGGGCGAATTCATTTTCCCCCAACCAAGATCAAATGTATCCTATGGTCAACCTGGAGCTGGAACATCCCAGGCTCATGGTGTGCAAAGAGACAGAAGTAAAGATAGACCAGAAGTAAGTTTTGCCAATCCAGTGGGCAGAGAAAGAACGAGAACGGAGACGAATAGGGTAGAACCTGAGATGCTTAGAGCCCACAGGAACCAAAGAAATGTAGATGGATTCCCTCTGCCGAGGCCTAGAGAGCACACAAGAACTTTGAGACCCACCCAGCTAGTTAAGTCCATGAAGAATTACTTTGACGACACAGGAGATCCCTATGATCATGTGGCGGAGTTCAAGCAAGTCTTGAGAGCTGAACAAGTTGAGGATCTATTCACGCAGTACAATGCCTTCGGTCTAACCCTGAGGAATACGGCACTTACATGGTTTCAGCCATTGGATGAGCGCCAGTTCAGGAGCATAGACCAACTCCTAGAAGCATTTATTATTGAGTTCTCCAAGAGTGGCATAAGACACAACACCTCCTCACTGATTCACAGCTTCAAGCAAACCCCTCAAGAGACTGTGAGACTTGCCGGAAGAAGATTTAGGCAATACCTTGAAAGATGTCCTGTTTCGGAGCTACCCACATCTGCCAAACAAGTAGCCTTATTCCTTGATGGATTGCTGAGTATGAAATTGAGATCCTATGTGTATCTGAAGGACCCTAGGACTATAGAAGAGTGTGTACGCATGTGCATTGACATTGAAGATAACCTAGGGGAAGAACTAGAGCTTTCCAAAATCTACAAAGATTCAGATAGTGCATCTAGTCACTCTTCCACGCAATCCACATCAATTGAGGAACTCGCAGAGAAAGTGGCCCAGAAATTAGGAGTAACTAGCAAACAAATTCCAAGGTTTGCTCCTGTGAAAAGGTGTTATACATGCGGTGGTGACCATATGGCGAACGTCTGTCCCATTATGGCTCAACCCCAAGTAAACCCTAGTAGCCAGTACTGCACCATAGAACGGAGATACACCAACCACACCGCACAAGATTGCCCATACAACAAGCAGGCGGTTAGGCAACCCTACCCTCAGCCCTACCAACAAGGCAGATACCAGAACCAGTACCCTCCACAACCATATGGCAGGCCACAACAAAATTTCCAACCTCAATATCAAAACCAACAAAGGCCTCAGCCTGTGCTAGCACAACAACCCCCAGCCCCAGTTAATGTGATTCCGGTAAAGTATACTGCTGCAGAAGAGAACCTGAATAGAGCTATAGTCCCTGTAACATCCTTGATCTCTGAAAATGACCCAAGTGATCATAGCTTTGATTCTACCCATGTGGATAGCCCCCAGGCTTACTACATGCAGTCTCCAGAACATGGTGAGTCCTACTATAGTGAAGAGCCGAATGAACCTAGTTGGGAGTCAGATTACACGAACGTCATGTATGCAAACCCCAATTCTAGGCCTCAACCTAGGCAGGTACGACCACCAATTCCTAGAGGACCATGCTACCGATGTCAGGGGGATCACTTCATTCGTGATTGTCCCTTGCCTCCGCCCACACAACCTCAGTCCGTGACTATCCAAGGCTTTTGCCAAGACTGCGGAAAAGAGCATCTCTTACGAGATTGCCCAAAGAACCCCAATAGCATGCCAAAAATCACCCCTATCAACGTTGTTGGGTTAGTGGTAGACTCCTCAGGAAGTGTCACTTCCACTGCACCAGTACAGGTAGTCACTAGGGCTCAGGCATTGCAGCAAAACCAAGGGGTAGGCCAGGAAAAGAGCCCAGATGCTAGCGATACTGAGAGCCAAAATAAAAAGAGAACAAGAGCTTGGAGAGATAGCCGCGAACGCATGAAAAGGCAGTGGGCAAAGAAGATGAGTGAACTTGAGGAAAGTCTACGAGAAACCAAGGCTAAAATCATAGAGATCACATCTCAACCGCACTCTCACACATTCCCACCGCTACCATCCCCATCACCCTCCATCCCTTCACCCTCTAAGACAGCCCACGCAACCCACCCACCACCCCAAACAGGATCGGTATTAGCTGATCCCACTCCCGAAGACATAGACATGATGCTTAAAGCATATCAGGCCAGAATCCAAGAAGGGCCAAACGTCACGGATCATGACAAGTGCTATCCTAGAGCTGACCTAGAGATAGAAAGAACCAAACTATGCGCGAAAATGGTCGCATTGGCTCAGACTATGTTTGAAGCCAGTCGCCTTTTCAATTACTCAGGCTCAGCCAAAACGCAATTACACTTGGATGGATTCCTAGAGAAGTTAGAGAGGATAATTGCAAGATCTGACAAGGAAGAAAAAAATCAAGACCAAGAAAAAGCAAGCAAAAACATGAATCATTCCCAATCGGAAGTTTATGTGGCCAATTCCACTAAACCAGACAGTTTCCCCTCCTTAGAAAGAATAGAGCGGCTAATTGCACAGTCAGAAAAGGAACCTACCCCTCAAAGGAAGGAAAGGGCAAGAGAACGGATAAGCCAGCCTCTTCAGGAAGCCCATGTGCCTCCTCAAGAAGCTTATCTTCCCCCCCAAAAGGCAGATGAGCCTCCCTCGAAAGCTCAAGTACCTCCACAGGTTGCCTACATTCCTTCTCAGGGAATGTGTGAGCCTGTTCGGAAAAGTAATAGAATAAGTAATCCTCCCCAAGAAGCTTGTGCTCCAGCCATTTGCGAGAACGAGGAGAGAGTCAACAATAGAATCAGCCCTCCTTCACAGGTTGCTTATGCGCCCAATTCTACGGAGCCAGACACTTCTTCTTCCATGAATCGGTTTGCACCAGACTTCCTATGAGAGATTCAAGAAGACAAATGGGATAACGAAAGCGAGGTCGCCCCTCCTTTTGAACTTGTGGACGATGCACACGACCAATTCCCACAAGACATCCCATCTATTTACGGGGAGCATGAGAGTGTTCAGTCTCACGAGAGATTAGACTTTGAGTCTAATTCCATACAAGAGCTACCCCACTTCACAGGCCCATGGGAAGCAAAGTCCACATGTATGAGAGCACCCACAGTCTTGGTAAGGAACGACGACTCAGTCATACCTAGGAACACAGAGGTAGTGAAGAACACTAACGTGCAGTGTAATCTCAAGTTAGAAGAGCTACTCAAGGTTAGACCTGAATTATGGAAACATGTAGCCAAACAAGTACCAGAGATAGCAAAATCTCGTTCCCAGGTAGGATCCCATAGGACAGTGCCAGAAATTCCCTTGGATAAGATAGGAGATATGTGTGAAGGTGAAGAAGGGAACACCTATCTTCCCATCACCTACCAGGAATACACCACCAAGGCGATTTTGGACTCAGGTGCAGGAGTTGCAATTGCCACCACCTCCTTATGGAAGCGTTGGGGCAAGCCAGCACTCAGGCCAACGAGGATGAAGTTACAAATGGCCGATGGTCACATAAAGAGACCCCTAGGATTGCTAGAAGGAATAACTCTCACCACTTGTGGTGTCGAGTTTGAACATAGCTTTGCTATATGTGACTTCAGCAAAAATCATGCCTATGAGATGATTTTGGGAAGACCATTTATGCGACAATTGCAAGTGGTACAGGATTGGGGAGCCAACTCCTTGTATTTGCAACACTTGGGTGTTACGACCAAAGTCAATCTCAAGGATTATTCTCATAGAGATGTCCCTCCTATCCAATGGAATCCCATCCATAGAGCTAAAGATGACACAGAATCGGTGCATTCCATAGGGTCTGGATCCTCATGGATGCATGAAGACACCCACTTATGGATGTGCAAGGTAGCAGTAGAGGAAGAGAAGAGAGAGAAAGCCAGAGAGGTAGGTGCGAACGAAACTCATAGACCCATTCAAGACCCAGCCTATGCACCTATAGTCTTTCCAGATGAGGAATTCGAACCCCATGGCTGGGCAGAAATTTTAGCAACCATGGACGTAGCCATCAACGAAGAACAATGGACACCTCACTGTGATGAGGATGGCTATGACATTTCAGTCTTCTCCATAGAGCCAATCATGGGAGAGGCAGTTTTAGAAGAATGCGAACCTAGCCCTGATGCATTTGAGGATGCAAGTGACTCCGATCTAGAGTCAATCATTATGGACCCACCATTTGCATCAGATGAAGAATACTTCCATGAAGTAGAATTTCAACCCCAGAGGCATGGAGAGGTTACAAATGATGTAAGATTAGCAACGCATATGACCCCTAAGGAAGAAGGAAAGAAACGAAAGAAGAGAGAAGCCTTACCAGAAGAGGAAGAATCTTTGTTTGAGGTCCCAGAAAATTTTAAGAAGTATGAGATAGATGATAGGAGAGTCATGATAAGAATGTCTAAACGAGAGGCACAATCAGGAGAGGCCTATGATAACAAAGAAACCACCAAGAAAATAGTAGTGGCCATAGAAGAAGGAGAGGAGAGATGCACGTATATAGGCCATGACCTGACAGAGGAAGAAGAGCACGAATTGATTGCCTTGCTAAGAGAATACAGAGATGTATTCGCTTGGAGTTACAAGGATTTGAAAGGTGTTGACCCGGACATATGCTCACACACCATCCCCATGACGTCAGATGCCAAACCTTCTAAGCAAAAGCCCTATACTTATAACGATAATTACGCTGCTAAGATCAAAGAAGAGATAGATAGACTGGTTGAAGCTGGATTTATCTACGAAATTGAGCACACTGAATGGGTATCCCCCATCGTAGTGGTGCCCAAGAAGAATGGCAAGCTGCGTGTGTGCATTAACTTGAAAAAGGTTAATGCCGCCACGATTCGAGATAACTATCCGCTTCCTATCACAGAACATCTCTTAGAAAGAGTGGCAGGCAAGGAAGTGTACAGCTTCCTTGATGGATTTTCTGGCTACAATCAAGTAGCCATAGCTCCAGAGGATCAGCATAAGACAGCCTTTGCCACAGAATGGGGTATTTTTGCTTTTAGAGTAATGCCATTTGGGCTTACCAATGCACCAGCCACCTTCCAGAGGCTGATGTGCCATGTGTTTAAGGAGTTCCTGAGGAAGAGTTTAGAAGTCTATGTTGATGATCTTTGTGCTCATTCCAATGTTAGACAAACTCATATTCCTGAACTCAGACAAATCTTTGACAAATGTATAGAATATCAAGTCTGCCTGAACCCAGAAAAGTGCGTTTTTATGGTCAGGCAAGGTAAGATTCTAGGACACATAGTGTCAAAGAATGGCATATCTACAGACGAAGAGAAAGTGAGAGCCATAGCAGAGCTACCTAGGCCAAAGAATGTCAAGGAAGTACAAGCTTTCATGGGGCATTGTGGTTATTATCGACGATTTATACACATGTATGCTGTCATTGCAAAGCCCATGTACGGACTTCTGACAAACTTTGAGTGGACGGATGAATGTGAGAATTCCTTCCAAGAGCTTAAACGAAGATTATGTTCAGCACCAATCTTGACCACACCAGATTGGAATAAGCCATTCCATGTTCATGTTGATGCATCCAATTATGCTATTGGATGTGTACTCGCACAACCTACTGGTGAAGGAAATATGGATCTTCCAATTGCCTATGCCAGTAGACAATTGAATGCGGCTGAACGGAATTACACCACTACGGAGCGCGAAGGATTAGGCATGGTATATGCAGTCAAGAAATTTAGACACTATTTGCTTGCAAATAAGTTTAAATTTTTTACTGATCATCAGGCATTGTTATATCTCGTGAACAAGCCATGCAATACAGGAAGATTAGTGAGATGGTTTCTCTTGCTAATGGAATATGACTTTGAGGTTGTGGTAAGAAAAGGTAGGACTCACTTGAGAGCAGATCATCTCTCTAGGCTCACATCGGGAGAAGCCCCACAAGGAGTGTCAGATGACCTTCCTGATGCTTACTTGTTTAATTTGGAAGTGGTGCCGCAGTGGGCCAAACCAATAGTACCAGTATTGACATACGGGCCTAATCATCCAGTGGTGAACACACGGAATAGAGAGATCGTAAAAGCCCAAAAGTACCATATCATGGCAGGAAGCATGTACAAGCACACAGATCAAGGGATCTTGGCTTGTTGCGTAGAAGAAGATGAATACGCTAAATGGTTGCAATTAGCACATGTAGGTGCGTTAGAGCAACACCATTCAAAGCAACGAACCTTACAGACCTTAAAGAGATTCGGAGTGCATTGGCCAACTATGGAAGCGGATGTCCAAAAGTTGTGCAAGGAATGCCCAATCTGTTGCACTAAACCACCAATGGAACACGCTACTCTGTATCAAGTATCCATTGTGCCAGATTGGAGTGAACCTCTAGTATCATTCTTGAGGACAAACACATTCCCTCCAGACATGACTCTGGCTAGGAAAAGGAGTTTAGAACAAGAAGCCTTGGATTACTCACTCATTGGTGATAATCTATACAAACGCGGTAAGGATGGTTACCTGAGACTGTGTGTCCATGAGAGTGAATATCTTAAGATCTTGGAAACTGCTCACCAAGGTGTAGCAGGAGGACACTTTGGACCAGATCGGGTAATCAAGGCAATACTATTTGCGGGCTTCTGGTGGCCTACACTTCACTTGGATGCACATACCTATGTGAAACGGTGTGATGTCTGTCAAAGGACTCAGTATCCTATACGCAAAGATGAGATGCCACTGAAACCTATGATGGGTGGACGTGCATTCTCTAAGTGGGGAATAGACTTCGTAGGTCCTATTAATCCCCCAGCTAAGGGTTCTCATGCGGAATACATCATTGTGGCAACAGATTATCTCACCAAGTGGGTAGAGGTAAAAGCTACAACCAAGAACGATGCTCAAACAACTGCCAAATTCTTGTTTGAGAATGTATTCACGAGATATGGGCTACCCATAGAGCTTGTAAGTGATAGAGGCACTCATTTCTTGAATGAAGTGATTGAAAATCTACTCCAAGAATTCTTGGTAATACACAAGAAGTCTGCCCCTTATCACCCTCAAGCTAATGGACAAGCTGAGAGCACTAATAAGATTTTATGCAATGTACTGACGAAATTAGTGAACACTAAACGCTCTGATTGGGACAAACAGCTACACCATGCTGTTTGGGCATACCGAGTTGCCTACAAAACGGTACTCCAAGCCACCCCCTTTCAGATGGTATTCGGTCAAAACGCTGTGTTACCTTTGGACTTCTTGATCCCTACATTGAAAGTAGCACAAGAGCACGAATGGACAGGTCATGAGCTCTCCTCTAGGATCTTTGACCTTGAACGATTAGGGGAAACAAGACTGAGAGCCGCTGCAGGAATATATGCAGCCAAGAAGAGACAGAAGGCATATTTCGATGCCCATGTGAAGGATAAGGGCTTGAAAGCAGGAGATTTAGTTTTAGTTTATACACTAAAACAACACACCAGGAAGCTAGAAAAGAGAGGCTACGGACCTATGATCATCAATAGGATCTCCACGAGCGGAGCAGTACAACTAGCCACGTTAGAGGGTGACGTTCTCCCAAACTATATTAGCGGTTGCAGAGTCAAGTTGTATCAGGAACCCCTCACGGAGGAAATGCTCAGCCGACTCAACACTGCTAAGAAACGCAA
This sequence comes from Ceratopteris richardii, assembly GCA_020310875.1. Taxonomy (NCBI): domain Eukaryota; kingdom Viridiplantae; phylum Streptophyta; class Polypodiopsida; order Polypodiales; family Pteridaceae; genus Ceratopteris; species Ceratopteris richardii. Next base: position 52,859,283 of record CM035430.1, on the reverse strand, counting down.
AGAGGAAGAAAAGCGCATTCGAGAAGAGGCTCAAGCAGAGGCTTTAGAACGCATCAGAAGGATGAAGTTACGCAGACAAGGCCGAGATATGACTACAACAGTTGACCATGCAGATCAAGGATATCCCATGGCCATGTGTGAAGTTGCAGGAACAAGCTCGAGTAGAATAATTGATAGACGTCCTTTCATAACCATAGATATAGGACAAGGACAGAGTGCAAGGACCGTAAGAGCCTTGATTGACTCAGGTGCCGCCACTAGCGCTGTTAAACTGTCTTACTGTCAAGAGTTGCAGTTAACTGTCAATCCTGTGGAAGCATATCTCATAGGATTGGGAGGCGTGGAAACCCCTTGCATGGGCGAGGTGGAACTTCCCCTCTACATTCACGATGAGGCAATGACCGTTAAAGTACTAGTGTGTCAAGATGAGGATCTCACTGAACCTCTCGTCTTGGGTCAGGATTGGATCTATGACCGAGCAGTCAATCTAAACCTAAGAAGTGGACTTCTCCAGGTTTGGGTCAGTCATAGTCGAGTTACAGTAGAATTAGACAATGGAGCACTCAAGGAACTAGGAAAGGCACAGACTCCTGGTCCTTCCAGGGGTACACATGAAGATGACCATGCTGTTCTTGTTCAAAACCCTGTGTTGCAGAGGAATGACATTTGCAAAAAAGGAGTCAGGGATGCAACAGATCTCCCTTCTTTTCCAAAGGCCCGAAGGAGGCAGCAACCAAAGGCGGATCACAAGCAGAAGAAGCAGAGTACTACCTATGTCCGAGATCAAAAATACCTGCGCAGCAGAAGGTCCCAGAAAATAATCCAGGTGTGGGTGCGGAAAGGCGAACGACCGGGTGCACCACCGTCAACCACGCGGGCAAAGCCTCTTATTAGTAACCAACAACACGACGCTAATAAGAAGTCTTTCAGAAATTCTTCTGCTAAAGTAAAATCTATTTGGGTGCCCAAGAAGTCGATGAAGGCAAGCCCACAATCTAGACAAATTTGGGTGCCTAAGGCTTGCTTGAGGGCACAAATAGTTATGCCAAGGCCGCAACCTATGCAGCATAACTCTTCTACGAGTACAACCAGAATTCCCTCATGCTCAACACTTAGGAACACACCAAGACCCATGAGCATGCATAAAATCACTTATAAGTGGGTCCCTAAAAGGCCCCATTCCCAAACGGCGACACCGACACAGCTCTCTAGAGTCCCTACGAAACCGAAAGCAAAGCCCATCCACTGCATTTGGCAGTCTAAGACCTGTAATAAACCCCCCGACCCCGATTTGTAAATTCAACCCACTTACTAACGGCATTAGTCTCCTAGGAATACACAAACATTAACTACACTCACTGTCTTCGTGCACTTACTAACCACTAACTCACCATCTACCTCATGTTAATGTTGTAACGGGGACAACAACGGATTTATTCTGTCCATTACGATGTTAACACATGATTCTATATTCTCACAGAATCAGAAGGCAAGAAGAAAAATGGCAGAAGCGACAGGTTCGGGCTCACAAGTAGGGATACTTACTGCAGGAATTGATGTGGATAGCCTACCTGTGAACGTGCCCCCGACTGAACGACCAGTGGAGATGCAACACCTTCAGCAAATCCCGGTGCCAGACCCACCTACAGGGATCACGGAGAGAGTCCATGCCAATTCTCATTGGTTCAATGGCATGCCCGGTCCATTAGGAGAGGCCAAGTATATCTGGGAGTCTAAATGCGAGTATGACAGATCATGGGTGAGATTCCAATTTTTCTCCAAAGAGTTCGAGACTTTACAGAACACGGAAGATCTCCAGACCATATGGCAACGAGCAGGGTTGGCGGAATATTTTGAAGCCCCACTACCTAAACCCGATCTCCTCCGATGTTACTATTTGGTCTCCACGTTACAAGCTAATGAAGATAAGGACCAACCCGGATCATTTGTTCTCCCCTCATTGCTGGGCAACAACGAGTTGAAGAGGTTTGAACTTACTGTGGAGTTGGTAAGCAACGCTTTAAATATGCATGGCACGCACGTGCCCTCAGAAAAGGATGCTCTCGTTCCCACCAACATGAAGGACAAGAAACTAGTGAAGCTGAAAGACATGGCAGCACTCACCCCAAATGTGTCCATCCCCCTACGAATGTGCTTGCAACATTTCGCCTTCCCCGGTCAAGACCGATTCATGCAACCACACAAGAAGATCTGGTTTGCTCTCTACTTGGCGGAAGCAGGTGCGTTACCTATTAAGCTACCAGTGTGGATTATAGATCAGTTGTATGAAGCAAACAAACGGGCTTCTAGGAAATTAGTGGTGAACGGATGCTGTGCACTCACACGCATCATTTACCGATGCTTGGCATATGATGTCCCCATTGAGCGTGCCTTAACTCGGGCACAATTACAAATGTTTAAAAGGCTCAAGACATCCACACATCAGTCCAAGCGCATGAGGGGCGCGATCCCGTGTGTCCAGACAAGGGAAGTCCTGACTACTCCTGAGGCATCACCATTAAGAGAGGGCACTGTACCTCCCTTTACCATTAGGATACCCAGGTCGGAATCTGACACTACGACACAACCTACCCCATCGGCTCCTCCTGTTACACCTGAATTCGAATTTGCTGCCACTGGAGAGGCTGAAGGACTGGACCCCCAGGATTTCGAAGCATTCCTACAAAGCACACAATTCTCTGATGTGGAGTTCTATTCAGAGGCAGAGGAGCAGGGCACATCCTCACGAAGACGAAGAAAGTCTACAGACGGTAGACATGTCCATTGGAGTGACGCTCAACAAAGTCAACAACACGGACACCCGGAAGAAGAAGAAGCGTATGAAGAAGAGACCACTGAAGCCCCAGCATATACAGCAGAACTCCGAAGGCTGTATCAGATTATGGAAAGAGTGCGATCGCAGCAGTTACTCACTGAACAGAGCAGCAGAGTACTTATGACTCAGTTGTTGGAAGAAGCGGGAATTGACTCAGAGTACAGGGAAGGTCTCTTATTGATGGCAGAAACATATGGAGTTGTAGAAGCTGTGCGCACTGCCATTCAGAGGCCTTCAGTTCAATATGACCCACGAAGGTTCCAGACACGACCTCGCTCAGGTAAAAATATCCAAATCCCCGTTACAGTTACAGAAGAGCCAACTACTACACCAACCTCCCAAACAGCTAGTCAACAGCACCCCGCCACCCATGAGGAGTCCACCGAACCACTACCATCCACTCCCCCACCATCACCTCCTAGAAGAGAAACAGTGGAAACCTCATCGACTGCTCAACCCACCGACCCCACCTTCATCTTCCGTACTCCCATCTCCAGTGCCACCCTATTCTCTACCACTGATAATCCAATCTTCGAAGCCAACCCCAACACTACACAATCCGCCGAACCCCTCCTAGAGCCTGCCCTAGGGCAACCATCCCCAACGCCCTCAGCCACGGGTCATCCTGACCCTAGATCCACATTCATGGGCTTCCCTGCTACCACGCAACCCTCTCAGCTCTCCTCAAATTTACGACCTCATCCCCCGACATCCCTCTCTCCATTCCTACAATCCCTCCATGACCTCTTTGCTAGGGCTTTTCAACCAGGCTCTCAACCATTCCCTGTCTTTTCAGCTCCCCACCCCACTTCACATCTATTCACCACTTCCACACACACACCACCTACCATACCAATGTATATGGCAGGCCCCACACTAACACCCACTCCTGAAGGTATGGACATTTCACCACCCACGGCACCTCCACCCACGGGTTCACCTCCTCCCATTCCCCCTCCACCAATTTCACCCACACACACAACTTTCGTAGACACATCATTCACTGTCTCCCTTCCCCAATTCCCTTCCCATGCATCTTCCACGGTAAACACCCCCCACTCATCTATAGGTAATGCATTGGATACCATGTTGGCTTGTATATCAAATTTAAGAACAGATTACATTCAGCTCCAGCAACAAAACGCACGCCTGCAAGAGCACTCAGCGACATTACAGCACCGCCTTGCGGCACTAGAAGAGGAGAACGCTCGCCTCCACACACAGTTCCAAACCCTCCAAGACGCCCATAATATATTGGAGGTACAGCTACAGAACGTAGATCAGGAAGCGGTGCAGGTGGTAGAAGGTCACCTACGGACACAACTGGAACGCAACTCAAAACTTCAGCGAAATATGGCGCTACTTAAACGCCATCTTGCGGCTGCTCAGGAAGAGAACAGACGTCTGCAAATACAAAATCAAGAGAACCTGGAGGCAGCTATTGAGAGCACACCGGGGGCACCCATCAGCCCATCCAAGTTTCAAGCAGTGACCCCCGATAATATCAAGATTATATTGGAAGATTATGCCATGCTGCTCGAAGCACATGATAAGCTATCGGAGGAGCTAGGACAACTGAAGCAGGAACACCAACAAGGACCAACAGCTGCCCCTCCAACCACCCCCTCTACGGCTTCGCTTCTCAACGCAGAGGCCATAAAAGATCTCCAGGAACAGGTAACTGAATTGCAAACACGCCTACTACAATATGAGAGACCATCTTCCCCTCCGGAGGCTCCCACGGACGAAGAAGTTGTGCAAATTCCTGTGGAACAAACGTTTGATGAAGAATATGATCCGCAACCATTCCCAGGAGGCCAACAAACAGAAGAAGCGCAGGACACGTTCGAGGCACCACGGCCGCCATGGTTACGACAAGTAGAGGAAATAGGGACTTCGCATGAAGAGCGCACCGTAGTGCAAAATCAGGCCATGAGGGTCATAGAGGAGACTGTGTTACAATCAGCTTACTTCAAGAACTTGTCATCGAGACGCCTGATTCTCTCATCGGAACTCCAGTACAGGCCATATTATATTATCTTGGCTGATTATAATGCAGAAATACAAAGAGTCACGGGTCAGATTCCTACTTTTGCGACCCAATTTCAACCCGAAGACCTTCCTCCAGAGGTGCGAAAAGGCAAGATTCGTCAACCAACATGGCGGCAGAAACTTTTAGAGACCTATCCAGAAATGCTACGCACATGGAACAACGCGCCGTTGCACCTCCTGTACAACCCATGCTACGGTCCAGTCCCCCGCCGCAGGTCGTGGAAGGCATTTAATATCAAGGTACAGAACAATGCGCAATGCAAGGAATGGCTGAACTACCCGTACATCGCGCCACCACAAGGACCACCATCGGTAGCATATATGATGGGGACCATTCGCCACTGGATGCCGCGCTTGAAGCCCATGCAAGATGTGGCAGCGCAAATGATGCTTAAAATCTTAGATATGATGCAAGTAGTGCTGAAGACCTTTAGAAATGCAGCCGCACCACAGGTACGTCTTCCGGGGTTTAGCAATGGAAATTACGACTTGGTGTATGACATGAGCACCACCCCCAGTATCCGTGTGGCTTACGCTTGGCATGCGCGCATCAAATACCTCCCCGCCTGCTACAAACAGACCTTCGAAGAAATGTTCAGATCAGGTTTCTGGGAGTATCACTCGGAGATTTTCGCACCAAAGCCGACACATCTGCTTCAACTGTTTGCTTGTGAACAAGCAATGTATTCAGAGTACTACACCACCCCGCAACCAGAGACCCCCGGTGCAATAAATTGGGAGGCATTGGAAGCCGATCTAGCAAGAGGCTTAAGGATAGGAGAACATGAACTGCCCACCAATGTCATCCAATATTACATCGACCACCCGCGAGAACAAAGGTCTGTCAGGGGCGACAGACGCTAGGAAGGGGGGAGTGTTGGCACACAAAGCAACAGAGGAATCATGCACAATACGGCAACAAGGCCAGATCATTTTTTCCCATGGGTTATGTACAACTCAAGTGATTTTAATCACTACACAAACATTGTAAATCCCGTTTTTGGTAGAATAGACTCCATTTTGTGCAAGCCGAGGAGTCCTCGAGCTTGAGGAGTATTAGAAGTACTATCGTACCAAATTTCATAATTTTTAGACTTCGTTTGAGCTCTCAAATAAGCCCTGGAACCTAATTTTTAACTAGGCCGGACACTAGGTCTGGACAGGGCCAAAGCTAGTCAAAAACTATAAAAAGAGCTAGAGAGCTCATTTTTGAGGTTGGATTGTAATTGAAACGAACTTGTAAGAGCTTTTGAAAGTAATCTAAAGAACTCCATTGATTCTCTCTCTTTGTCTTGCCTTGTGTGCGCGTGTGTGTGTATGTGTGTGCATGCTTGTGTGCTTCTCACTCACGCACTTGTGCCGCCACTTGCTCGAGGTCTTCATACCATCCTCACGTCTTCCCGGATTGACATTAAAGGAGGTGCTACTCATCATTGAGCTACAGACTGAGAGATCATTTTCTTTCTCTTTATGGCAATCATGGCTCTAGCACACTGGATATCCTCTGCTCTCTTGGGAGGCACAAAGAAAACATTCATAAAGAAGCTAATTGCCTCCTGCAAGTTGTCAGAGGTAGAGGTAGCATATCCCCCAGAAGCCTTTTTTAACATAGGAACAAAATCTCTAGATTTCTTCTTTTTAAAAGCTCAAACATATGCTTGTTCGGTTTGTCCATCTTTCCTGCCCAAAACTCTCTTGACATGGCAAGGGCACCACTAGCTAAGAGGTAGTCCTCCAATCTTAACCTATTTTGAAGGTTGAGGATCCTCTGACTATAATCATTTCTCCTATTAGGAGAGCTCTTAATATTTTCTATCTCCTGAATAATCATCATTCTTCTCTTGAGTCTCACCTCCTTAGCCTTAGCTTTGTAAATGGTGAACATATTTTGGATGTCTTTAATAGCATTCTCCCAGGCAACAACGGGGGACATATGGCAAGAAAAGTGGGTTCTTAAAAAGGTTGATGGTCTCTTCTTTGACATATGGGATCTTAAGGAGGGAGACATCTAGGTGGGGCCAACCAGTCTTGTGATCAGGACAGTTAGCATACATCTTAATAACCAGAGGCAAATGATCAGACAATTGAATAGTAGTATCAAGCACACATTCAAAATGCCAAAGGTCTTGGAACCTAGCTAAATTATGTACACCCTGTCTAACCTGGCTCACAAAGAATTATTGGAATTTTTGTTCCATGAAGTATGACATGTTGAGGAAGTACAATAAAAAAGGTTCCGAGAATTAATCAAGTGATACCAGCTATTTTTTTCACTTCCCTAAAGGATCTTATCTATGTTTCCATGTCTATTATCAATGCTTAACACCATAAAATCACCAGCTAGCAAAATATCACCTTCTAGACCAGAAAGTTCTTCCCAACAGGTAGATCTGACAGAAGAGTTATTAGAAGCATTAACACTAGCAATAGTGAAATTCAAAGGATGCTTAGACAAGAGCAACCCACTGCTTAGTATCACTTTGAATAACTTCTTCAAGCAGATGATGTACGTTAGAAGAAATACCAATTGCAAAACCACCTTTGTCGTTGAAATGGTTGGTGAAAAACCAAGAATGCTTGTTGGACAAGGTTTGAAGATTACTCAGTAGCACTAACCTTAAGTTCTTGTAAACAAATGAAATCAGGATGATGAGCAGAATCCATCAACCACCTGCTACACACCTTAGCCCTAATGGGATATGTGATGCCCTTGATGTTAAAAGAAATGAATTTAATTACATCCATTATGATAGTAATGAAATAAAAAATAGGACAGCAAAAAATTGAGTAAGAACAAAAAAGCAGCAATTAGATCAAACACACCCATAAGGTCCTATGATTTTTAACAAGCTTGATAGCTGACCCTGAGACTCTCATTAGTTCTTTCCTCTTACGTTTATTTTTATCTTTAGGCTTCAATTTCTGTCCAACTGGAGCAGGGTTACCTTCAATAGAAGACTGTTTGGACTGAGATTTATTCAGAAATTCTAGGTCCATTTTATGTAATTGTTGCTCAAATTTGTCATGACTTTGAATCTTCTTCTTCTGAAGATCTTGAGAGAGACAAATCTACCTATGTTGCCATTTTGGGACTTGTTTTTTCTTTTACTAACTTGAGTCCATCCTTAATCATTCACTTGATTTTCAGCATACTGCTCAGCTGATTTACCTCCTGGTTGGCTGGAATATGGCATCTCAGTATCACTGACAATATCTTTTTCCACATCTTGATATGGGTTTTTATAACATAAACCTTTTGATGGCGCTTCCTTTGACGATCGCGAATGAGCATAGTAAGATACACAAAGAGCTTTCGGTGTTCGTCCTCCCAGCCACGCCTGAGCCTCTCGAATCCTTCATAAAAGATCTTCTTATTACCTTTTTACTCTCTCAAATATGAGACCCTCTTAGTCTCTTCTACCATATGATATTACTCCAAATAGATGCATGTGGAATGAGCGCCACCTCACCCAAGAGGATATACATCCATAATATGACATTTCCTTCCCCTTGAAAGCATTTTTGTCCTCGAAAATGCAGATGAAATGTCCCTAATGGTAGAAAAAAGTGCTCGGACTCCCCTGAACCCCATGTACTCTATGTACATGGTCATCTCTGTGTGTTGTTTCCCCCATATCCTTCCCCTTAAGAGATCTCATAAGAGATCATCTCAAAGGTGGGAAACCGTCTGAGTGGTGCCTACTATCTCCCATATACACTTGAATTCCAAATTATCACTCCCATATCATATAACATCACCAAAATGACCTAAGTCCATATGATGTATCCTCTATAGAGTAATAAAATAAAAAGCTAGTGTAAAGTGCCAAGCTTATAAGCTTGACCATATCATAATGGAGATAATAAACCATAAAATCCTGTGAGATATAGAACAAAATCCCATCGCAAGTGACTCCAAACCCATCTAAGACTAAATGATAGATTGCCCTCATAACACTCCAACTATTCCCAACCTTGAGCGTGCTCACAAGTAATAGTTTACTCTAAACTACCTTGTGACTATGCAATTCCATCATCTAGCTCATATATAAGAATTTCTTGATAGTAAAATGCAATCTCTACATTTCATCAACCAAGAAGTCTGTAGTTTGTTAGCCATTTCCTTTGGACTTAGTTCTATTGGAAGAGCATCTATTGGCACTAGTGCAAACTCTTAATTTTCTCTTCCCTTTAGTTTGCCATATGAATGCAAAAAGCATTCCTTTTGAGATTCAGATAATCCCTAAGTACCCAATTTCCTAATTGATGCTCACACATCATGCTCATGATGTAACACCAAATATGAGCTTGGTACCCCAATAGGTTAGATATATCCCTATCTCCTAGAAACCCCAAAGAGAAAAATCATACTCAACTCCCAGTCTCACAAATGTCAATAACTAGATCATCTCATCTAGTCAAGGACCATCACTGGAATAACATAATTGCTTCTCTCTAGAGTCTCCATGTGAGACTCAATCTAACCATCATGATTAATTGATCTCCCTAGTCTTCGATAGAAGAGTGCCACTTCTATCTAGATAATCTAAAAGTGAGAAAGTGAACCTCTCTCTCTGTCTCTGTCTGTAATCTCCTTTAAGGAAAAGAGCTCTGGTAGTGGGATTTATTCCACTTTCCCTTTCCCTTTGAAAAAGATTCTGTTGAATCCAATTGCTCTACTCATCCATAAGTGAGAACATGCACATAATTTCTCCATGTTTTTTCCTTCCAAAATAGTGGAGAAAGAAACTCCCATGTGAAGGAAAATTATACTGAAAAGTAGAGCAAATGAATTCCTTCTAAAATAAAGACTAAGAGATGTTTTCCAAACACCTCTTCTGTGTAAAGGAAAACATACTATATTCTTCTCCTATGAAGAAATCATGTTTTCCTTTCCTTCTTTCTCTTTCAAAGAATAGGAGCTAAAGTGAGACCTCTGAGCTAAAGTAAGATCTCTCATCAATCTCTGAGCTGATTCCCACTTTCTCCTTTCCTTAAAAGAGAAACTTATGAATTCATTTGCTCCTCTCTTCCATGACTGATGCATAATCCCTCATTACATATATTCCTATGAAGATGGAGAACAAATCTCCCCTGACTAATGAAGGTGTATGTAGTGAAGAGTGGAGAAAATAAATTCCTAATAAGGATCAAAATCCCTCTACTAAAATGGTCAGCAATGATACGACATGATACCATAAATACATGTGTATCCATACTAAAAAGCTATCTCTGTCAACCGTCCTCTGTGAATGGATCTATACGATCCCATAAAACTCATGGAATTATCCTTCCTAAAAACATCAAAATGAGTATGTGATATCCATGGTGAAAAAATCACCTATCACATTCGCTACTGGAAGAATAAATCTTCCCTATACTGTGAAGGATAACTCCCAATCCTAGTAGGAGATGTCTACTAAGAGCTCTCCTCCGATCTAGTGAGACATGACGCCATGAATGATGAGTCCTTTTCTCCCTGGCCATAGAAGAAGAGTGCTCAAAAGGAAGTCATTTCCACCGTCCCATACCAGTGAAAACTTCTTCCAATTCACGGTGTCATACCTACACTAAACCGAATATATATTCCATATATATGTAATGGAATATATAGGTGGACTTTAATGAATCCCATATCATAAAATCATGTCAGTGGACTGAAATGAGTCCCATGTCCTTGAACTAGTTAGTTTGGTTCTAGTCAACAATGTGACAATGGATATCCCTTTATGTTCCAAACCAACTTGTTCCTAGGTACCAAGACTAGGTTTGGGTACCTTTATGTAGATCCCTATATACATATGTATGTATTGGGTACCCCAACTGTTCGTGACTAAGGGATCTATGCTCTAAGTCATAGAGCTAGTGCCATACCTGTGGCCTTCGTAACCATCACTCGAATCACATAGCACCCGTCGATGCTCTCTCATGAAACCCATCTCTGTGATCCCATCTAATTGGTTTCCTTTGTAGTGAAGCAAAAATGCTTCACTACTTGCTCAAGTGATGTGCATGAGTGAAACTAGTCACTCTTTGGGTATTCATCATGATATTCCATAGTCTCCTAATCATACTGTGAGACTGTTGTGAAGATAAATAAATCGTCACTACTTTGGAGATTATCATAAATGTATCTCCCGTTCTTGTATGCAACTTCCTAAAACCTATAGGATTGCTTGTGGATATTACTAATGGTGAAGGTGTAGCTCCTTCCCTTAGCAATCCTATGGTCTAAATCCATAAGGATTATGTGTAGGGATCCTATTTCTACTGAAGTTGCCTTATCTATACTACTGTGATGGTACTAAGTCCATCAAATACATGCTTATAAGCATGCCTACACCTTATTGAAGTTTGCAGAAAGGGCATGTGTTGAGTTGTCTTCATTGGTTTAATAGCAAGTACTTAAGAGATTCAAGTTTCAGACTATACCATGCCATAACATTCTTACCTAAAGGCAAGTGCGTATATAACGCCATGTGGGGGAAAAATTTTTGACAGCATTTCCCCAGGAAATGGAATCCCAAAAAAATATAACCAATAGCTCAGTGGCACATAGGCCACCCAATAACATAGGGCTTGACAGGCCCATGGCATGCACGCCATAAACTCATATATGGATTCCATGACCTGCAAAAACATAAAAAAAAATATTGGCAACCATTCTGTGTGTTGCCTAACCATATAGTTTCTGCAATCCTCTTTCTTGCAAATAATCAAAAAATATACTTCTTGCCCATCGATCCATACTTTTAGAATTTAAACAATGATCAACATTTGATGTATGCAATCCTATCTATGCATGTACATACAGAACATGCCATAACATAAAATAAAGTGCCTGAAGCATAGTGAAATTACTCAAATCGCCTTCCCGGTTTAAAAGATATGGCTCCCCGAAGGTAGTTGCCAAAAACTATTCAGACTTTGCAGAGCTGTACAGACCTGCAAAATTAGTTTATTTCCAAAATTTCTTTTCATAAACTAAAATTAGACCTTGTTCTCTTCGAAATGAGCCATAGCACGTCCAATTTGGAGTTTCCTAGCCCAAGATATGGCCATTCCAAGCGGGACATGCTAAACTAGTGGACTGTTGGAGGGGCTGGAAAAAGTGTGAAAATGTGATTTTTGGGGGTGCCCAAAAGCATTCTTCCATCATGCAAATTCTAAAATTCTCTCCATAATCACAGAGAGAAACATATGAAGATGCTTTGGGCCTAATTTCACCTTTCCAAGTCCTCCCTTCGAGCATGCTAATTTGCTCCCCAAAAGAGGCCTAAATCAAGATTTTTGCTTTCATGCAAAAACTTAAATGAGAGCTCTTAGCAAGCTTCTAATCCACTCCAAATGTGAATTTTTCTTGGATTTTCTCTTCTCCATGGTATTTCATACACCATACCTCATGTATGTGTGCACTAATCCATTGAAAGCCTCTTAAATGATCTTTATTTTTACTCCCAAAAGTGGAGTTTGGCAAAATTTAACATCTAATTTTTTTTCCAAAAGTGCGGGAAGGGCGTTTTTGAGGAATTAAAACTCCTCCTTAACTTATCATTTTGATGAATCTAATGATTTGCCTATGAAGTCTATACACCATAATCTCAGTACATATACTTTTTCCCATCCATCCATAGCTATCGCACCTCTTTTTCCCTCTTCCAAAATGGGAATTTCTTAGATTTAGGTGCTGAAATTTTTTGTCAAACTGTGATGGAAGGGGGTTTTGTGGAGCTTCAAACTCCCATCAAACTGAGGTATCTTTTGGATTTCATAATGTTACATGAAAGTCAATACACTAGGCTATGTGTGTGCATGATTTTTCCTACCAAATTAAGAAAAATCCCGCTTCATTTCCCCTTCCCGAAATGGCTACTTATCAAAAATAGCCCCTGAAAATCTTATGTTAAAATCATGAAAAATGACTATTCGGGAGTGTGTAAAGCTTACCCTTTGTTGTATTTTGAGGGAATCCTTGATTTTAAGATGAGAGTATATATCTCATTCTCTCCATGTGTATGATTTCCCTCCTTCCTTGCCCTTCTCAAAGAGTCGGATATTTATCTTTTAAGTTATGAAAATAACAAAAGTTTTCATACCTGAGCTTGAGGGGATATCTCCCTTATCTTCTTCATTTTTGGAGTACACCCATTTGGTCTCCTTGGCTACATGTTTCTCCCGTTCTCTACTCTTTAGCAAATATGGAGAGAAACTCCTCTTCTTCTCTTTCTTGAGAGGTCGTAGAAAGTTCCAAAGAAATGATTCAGGTAATGATAGTAAAGGATGCTGGAATTATGGTAAACCTGGACACTTTGAACGTGATTGCAGGTTGAAGAATCAAAATAACAGAAGGCAGCAAAACAACTATGCATCCACAAGTATAGATGATTCTAAGAAGCTGTTCATTGTTCAACATCACATGATGAATACGATGTCTGTTGGAGTTTCAAAATTGAATGATAATGTATGGTATGTTGATTCAAGTGCTTCAAATCACATGACCAGTCATGCGAAATGGTTTAGTACTTTGCAAAAATTGCCAGTTCCTGGATATGTTGAAAGAGGTGATGACACATCACATCCTATTGAGCATACAAGAAACATAGCACCATCGATGGAGGATGGAAAGGTAAAACATCTTGCTAATGTGCTGCATGTTCCAAATATAACAAAGAATCTGGTTTTTGTTGGACAAATGGTTGACCAAGGATTACAAGTCAGGTTCAATGCTGCTGGATTATATGTAAAAGAGTACAGGCAGGATGGACGATTGGTTGCCAAAGGAAACAAAGTGGGTAGGATGTTCACCTTAAATGTGAAGATTCTTGAAATGAATGCAGCCATGTTTGCAAAAGGTGCAGGAGTTATTGCAGATATAGAGATGTGGCACAAACAGATTGAACATGAAAACTTGCAAAGGCTGAAATTGATGCAGTCAAAGGAGATTGTCCATGGACTACCAAATTTCAAAGTTGCAGAAATGCAAAAGGTATGTGCAGCATGTCAATTTGGTAAACAATCAAGAGTGTCATTTCCACATGACAAGCATGTTAGTGAGAATGTACTAGAAGTAGTACATACAGATGTTTGGGGTCCAGCAAAGACCACATCTATGGGCGGTTGCAAGTTTTATGTTACTTTCATTGATGACCATACACGCAAAGTATGGGTATATTTCATGAAAGAGAAGAGTGAGGTGTTCACTCACTTCCAGAATTTTAAAGCTATGGTGGAAAAGCAGACAGGGAATTACATTCAAACATTAAGATCTGATGGAGGAGGTGAATACATGTCAAATGAGTTCAACACTTTTCTAAAAAATCATGGAATTTGGTGTCAGTTTTCATGCAAGTACACACCACAACAGAATGGCATTGTTGAACGCAAAAATAGACATGGCTGAGAAGAATATGCCTCATTGTTATTGGGCAGAAGCTGTGCATACTGTTGTATATATCATGAACAAAACTCTAACTGCTGTTGTACATCAAGTTACACTTGAAGAGAAGTTTATATGTAAAAAGCCAAACTTATTACATCTGAAGTTTTTGGTTGTATTGCATATGTACATGTTCCAGATGAGTTGAGGACGAAGCTTGATCCGAAAGCAGAAAAATGTGTCTTCATTGGATACTCCCTTGAGCAAAAAGGGTACAAATGTTACAACCCACTCACACCACAGGTGAAGGTGAGCAGAGATGTGGTATTTGATAAAATGTCAAGCTTCTATGGAGATGCCAAAGAAGGACTAAATCTTGAACCAAATGACAAAGAAAATGCTAAAAAATCAAGTGCGGAATCTCAAGTTTTGAATGGACCGGATGCATCACCAAGCAATAGTTCCAAATCAAATCCATGGAGTGGAAGATTGTGTGGAAATTTCAGTCCAACAAATTCATCAAATACATCCAAGAAAGGTAAGGAAACGCTTTCTGCTGGTAGTAAAATATATGCAGGTTTTGAAGATGTTGATGGAGATTCAAGTGGTTCATAAAAGAGTCTTCATGAGGAACTTGGATTGTCCTCTGTGAAGACTCCAGGAGTAAGAAGGGCACATGCAGATGATACAAGGAGAAGTGACCCAGGACCAAGAAGATCTGGGAGGATGTGTAATTCAGTGCAACGATTGACATATGATAGTTACATGGCTCGCCATTGTGCCTACATGACAAAGGTAATACAAGATGCTGAACCTTCTTGTTTTGAAGATGCAATTGGTAATGCATATTGGGAAAAAGCTATGGATGAGGAGATGGCTGCACTTCATGGAAATGATACATGGAAGCTCGTTCCATTGCCACAACGAAAGAAACCCATAGGGTGCAAATAGGTTTACAAGGTAAAGCATAATGCTGATGGTAGCATAAGCATGTATAAAGCACGATTGGTAGCTAAAGGATATGCACAGATATATGGCATTGATTATGAGGAAACATTCAACCCTTTAGCTAAAATGTCTACTGTTAGAACACTTGTTGCACTAGCTACAGCAAAAGGATGGACTTTGCATCAGATGGATGTGAAGAATGCTTTCCTACATGGTGAGTTACAAGAAGAAGTATATATGGAGCAGCCACAAGGATATGAAGATTCAAAGCATCCAGAATATTTTTGCAGGTTGCAAAAGGCTTTGTATGGGCTGAAGCAAGCCCCTCATGCATGGCATGAAAGGATTGTTGATTACTTAACCAGCATTGGGTTTTCTATGTGTGATGCAGATCACTCACTATATGCAAGGAAGGCTGATGATGGCATCACTATTGTGGCTATTTATGTTGATGACCTGATTGTAGGTGGTGATAATGAAGGAAGCATCAAAGAGGTAAATCAACTTCTTATGTAGGAATTTGACATGAAAGATCTTGGTGTGCTTCGCTATTTCTTGGGCATTGAGTTTATACATACAGAAATAGGTATATGGATGTCGCAAAGGCAATATGCCTTGAATATGCTGCAAAAGTATGGTATGGTTGATTGTAAGACAATTTTTGTGCCATTAGATCATAATTTGAAATTGGATACTACATCAGGTGAAGCATTGGAAAATGCTACTATGTACAGGAAAATTGTGGGAAGTCTTATATATCTCAGAATTACAAGGCCTAATCTAAGTTATACTGTTGAACTTGAAAGTCAGTTTATGCAGGTTGGATTATGCATTGTTTTATGAGGTTGGTGTAGATTTGCAAGTTTATGGATACACCAATGCAGATTGGGCTGGTAGCATTCCAGATAGAAGATCTTCTAGTGGTTTTCTATTCTCACTTGGGAGTGTAGTTGTTACATGGAGCAATAAGAAGCAACCCACTGTTGCTTTGTTGAGTATAGAGGCTGAGTATAGAGGTGCTGCAATGGCAGCATGTGAGGCATCATGGCTAGAAATGCTACTTGCAGATTTAGGTGTGGAGATAGGGTTCCGCGCTAATTGTATGCTGCTAAGATTATCACAATAAATGGTGATAGGCTTTTGCACTTCCACACCTAAATCCGCAAGTAGCATCTCTAGCCATGATGCCTCACATGCTACCATTGCAGCACCTCTATACTCAGCCTCTGTACTCGACAAAGCAATAGTGGGTTGCTTTCCCAAGTGAGAATAGAAAACCACTAGTAGATCTTCTATCTGGAATGCTACCAGCCCAATCGGCATCGGTGTATCCATAAACCTACAAATCTACATGAGCCTCATAAAACAATGCATAATCCAAAGTGGCACTCACATAACGTAGAGTGTGCCTCAGAGCATCCAAATGTGGCTTCCTGGGAACCTGCATAAACTAACTTTCAAGTCCAACAATATAACTTAGATCAAGCCTTGTAATTGTGAGATATATAAGCCTTCCCACAATTTTCCTGTACATAGTAGCATTTACCAATGCTTCACCTGATGTAGTGTCTAACTTCAAATTATGATCTAATGGCATAGAAATTGGCTTACAATCAGCCATACCATACTTTTGCAACATATTCAAGGCATATTGCCTTTGCGACATCCATATACCTGTTTCTGTATGTATAAACTCGATGCCCGAGAAATAGCACAACACACCAAGATCTTCACACCAAGATCTTTCATGTCAAATTCCTTTTCTTTACCTCTTTGATGCTTCCTTCATTATCACCACCTACAATGAGGTCATCAACATAAATAGCCACAATAGTGATGCCATCATCAGCCTTCCTTGCATATAGTGAGTGATCCGCATCACACATAGAAAACCCAATGCTGGTTAAGTAATTAGCAATCCTTGCATGCCATGCATGAGGGGCTTGCTTCAGCCCATACAAAGCCTTTTGCAACCTGCAAACATATTCTGGATGCTTTGAATCTTCATATCCTTGTGGTTGGTCCATATATACTTCTTCCTATAACTCACCATGTAGGAAAGAATTCTTCACATCCATCTGATGCAAAGTCCATCCTTTTGCTGTTACTAATGCAACAAGTGTTCTGACAGTAGACATTTTAGCTACATGGTTGAATGTTTCCTCATAATCAATGCCATATGTCTGTGCATATCCTTTAGCTACCAATCGTGCTTTATGCGTGCTTATGCTACCATCAGCATTATGCTTTACCTTGTAAACCCATTTGCAGCCTATGGGTTTCTTTTCTTGCGGCAATGGAACCAGCTTCCATGTATCATTTCCATAAAGTGCAGCCATCTCCTCATCCATAGCTTTTTCCCAATCTACAATTCCAATTGCATCTTCAGAGCAAGAAGGTTCAACATCTTGTATTACCTTTGTTATGTAGGCACAATGACCAGCCATATGCCTATCATACGTCAATTGTTGCACTGAATTCCGCATCCTCTGGGTCACTTCTCCTTGTATCATCTGCATGTGCCCTTCTTACTCCTGGAGTCTTCAAAGAGGGCAATCCAAGTTCCTGATCAAGACTCTTTTCTGAACCGCTTGAATCTCAATCAACGTCTTCAAAACATGCACATGTTTTACTACCAGCAGAAAGCTTTTCTTTACCTTTCTTGGATGTATTTGATGAATTTGCTGGACTGAATTTCCATGCAATCTTCCACTCCATGGATTTGAGTTGGAACTATTGTTTGGTGATGCATCCGGTCCACTCAAAACTTGAGATTCTGCACTTGATTTTTCAGCATTTTCTTTGTCATTTGGTTCAAGATTCAGTCCTTCTTTGGCATCTGCATAGAAGCTTGACAGTTCATCAAATACCACATGTCTACTCACCTTTACCTGTCGTGTGAGTGGGTTATAACACTTATATCCCTTTTGCTCAAGGGAGTATCCAATGAAGACACACTTTTCTACTTTTGGATCAAGCTTCGTCCTCAATCCATTTGGGACATGTACATATGAAATACAACCAAAAACTTTCAGATGTGATAAGTTGGGTTTTTTACCTGTAAACTTCTCTTCAGGTGTAACTTGATATACAACAGTAGTCGGAGTTCTGTTCATGATGTATACAACAATATGCACAGCTTCTGCCCAATAACAATGAGGCATATTCTTCTCAGCCATCAAGGCTCTTGCTATTTCTGCAATATGTCTATTTTTGCATTCAACAACACCATTTTGTTGTGGTGTGTACCTGCATGAAAACTGATGCCGAATTCCATGATTTTGTAGAAAACTGTTGAACTCATTTGACATGTATTCACCTCCTCCATCAGATCTTAATGTCTGAATGTACTTTCCTGTCTGCTTTTCCACCATAACTTTAAAATTTTGGAAGTGAGTGAACACCTCGCTCTTCTCTTTCATGAAATATACCCATACTTTGTGTGTATGATCATCGATAAAAGTAACATAAAACCTGCAACCGCCCATAGATGTGGTCTTTGCTGGACCCAAACATCTATATGTACTACTTCTAGTACACTCTCACTAACATGCTTGTCATGTGGAAATGATGCTCTTGACTGTTTACCAAATTGACATGCTGCACATACCCTTTGCATTTCTGCAACTTTGAAATTTGGTAGTCCATAGACAATCTCCTTTGACTGCATCAGTTTCACACTTTGCAGATTTGTGTGTCCAATTTGTTTGTGCCAGATCTCTATATAAGCAATAACTTCTGCACCTTTTGCAAACATGGCTGCATTCATTTCATGAATCCTCACATTTAAGGTGAACATCCTACCCACTTTGTTTCCTTTGGCAACCAATCGTCCATCCTGCTTATACTCCTCTACATATAATCCATGAGCATTGAACCTGGCTTGTAATCCCTGGTCAACCAATTGTCCAACAGAAACGAGATTCTTTCTTATATTTGGAACGTGCAGCACATCATCAAGATGTTTTACCTTTCCATCCTCCATAGATACTGCTATGTTTCCTGTATGCTCAATAGGATATGATGTGTCATCACCTGTTTCAACATATCCAGGAACTGTCAATTTTTGCAAAGTACTAAACCATTCCGCATGACTGGTCATGTGATTTGAAGCACTTGAATCAACATACCAGACATTATCATTCGATTTTGAAACACCAGTAGACATCGTATTCATCATGTGATGTTGAACCATAAACAACTTCTCAGAATCATCTGCACTTGTGGATGCATAGTTGTTTTGCCTCCTTCTGTTATTTTGATTCATCAACCTGCAATCACATTCAAAGTGTCCAAGTTTACCACAATTCCAACATCCTTTACTATCATTACCTGAATCATTTCTTTGGAAATTTCTGCGACCTCTTTGGCTCCCCCTGCCTCGAAACTGTCCTCTTCCTCCTGCATGATTCTGTTGTTGACCTTGGTCTTGGTTACTATTTCCTCTTCCACTTCTGAAACCTCTACCTCTACCTTTTCCTCTGCCAGAGTAGAATACCTGCTCAGAACTAGGCTTTCCTTGGGAGTTTGAATCCTCACCAAGATTCTTTTCTTCAATAATCAGCATAGATACTAGATCCACAAAATTTGGAATATTTTCCCTGGTCTGTATAGAAGTTCTAAGCTGCTTATATGCAGCTCCTAAACCAGGAAAACATACTTCCACCTTATCATCATCATCTACATTTACTCCAATAGATGCCAGTGACTCACATGCTTTTGATTTCCAGGGTATAGTCACTTACCGACATGCTCTTTTTCTCCAAGGTATGCCGCTCGTTCTTGAGTTGCAATTTTTGTGCCTTTGTATTGGTCTCATACAATCTGAACAAACTATTCCAAGCCTCTTTCGGAGTCTTGGCATCCTGTATGTGCCCAATCATGTTATCCTATATGCTAACAGATAGCCAATACATTACCTTTCGTGCTTGTCAGACATTGATCCACAGGGATCAGTCTATTTGATCCATAGAGATCAATCCATGTGTGTGAGGGACAAGGGCCAGCTAGCCAAGGTCCCAAGCTCGGGGGATATCCTAAGGTACTTTGGTAGGAATGGGAATAAGTGTTGCATGATGGCCAATGTTCACACTAGACTATTCCAGATCATTGCTATTTTTAGAGTACAAGAGGGTATATATGGATGGGAGGAGAGTCACACACACATCATTCAAGTCTTTCTCACAATTGGTATCAGAGCTTGGAGAACTTAGAAGTTTTCGTCACTTTTTGCATGCATCTGCATCTTTCCTTCCCGAATCGTTTTGTTTTCGTCTTGGTGGAAGTCATGAAGCCTAGTCTGTAACCTGTAGCAAAGAACAACAGTCTCCATAGAATTGAGCCCATAGAAACCGGCTTTGAGCGCATGATTCAGAGAAGAACACTGCACCATGTGATCCTCTGGTCGGACTTCAAGTTGCCTCGCGATTCGCCAAGCATTACTCCGTTTAGCACAATCTCTGCGCCTGCCCATAAGGCATGAGTTTATGCCAGCACATTCAGAGGCTACTCAAGAGACGTTGCCGTGGACCTACCCAGGAGATCCAGTCGCCTCTGTCCTCAGGCAGAGGAATGAAAGTTTTTCATTTTCTTTTGATTTTGTTGCTGGAAGGAAACTTCAAACTATTGTTTGACGTCGTTGGCAACCCGCCTCAGCGCCAGAGATAACTGCTCAGCACATGGCGTTGTTCTGTGCATATGTAGTTCCTGGTTGTTTTAGTTAATATGTGGGATATCAAGAACCTATGCGTGCCTCCCTGAAGTCGATATACAGAGCAGAACAAATTTGTTTTTTTTTTGTTTTCTTTGCCATAGCTTAAGCTTCATTACTTGGCCAATTTTGAATCATTGATTTCCACCTAGTTGCTCATATCTTGAGCAAATATTATCCAAATTGGGAGATTTTTATTGTTATGGTCAGTTCTCTCAGAGTTCTTTCCAGAGAGTGGCTGTGAGCATACTTTGGCTTCAATCTCAATGAGCAATTTACCCATTCATCTTCAACAACCCTCTTTTGAGTATAGTTATGAAGTACAATCTATTAGAAGAAACTTGGAAAGCTATTTGGACGGAGTATGGACCATTTTCAGTAGTTCAACAAGGGTCGCTGTTATCCTTGGCTCAGGGTGAAAGCGGATTGTTTTTCATCAAGCATCATCAACGAAGCACTTTTTGGAAGGCATATGCGATCCATGAACCAAAGGGAGTCGATACTCTACTCTTAGTTCTTCAATTGGATGCTTCACGAATATCAAAAGAATTTGAGATAAGTATTTAGTCAATATTTGTTTGATTATTCTATTGATTGTGTATGTTAGAAGTATTCTTGCATTACGCATAGGATGACGTAATTAGAGTGTTAGTAGAGATGTGTGTTTGGTGCTTGAGCTTTTCTTGCAGGTGGTAAGTATCGGCAAGTATCGAAAAAAAAAAGATATATATATTTGAGGGCATGTAGAGCCCAACAACATACTTGGAAAAGTTTTCAATTGCAGGTGTTCGTTGAGAAGACAAAATAGATCGTGCCTGCCGGCACTGATGAATTGATTTTGTTGAATGCTTGACGCTTTTC
Organism: Ceratopteris richardii; assembly: GCA_020310875.1. NCBI lineage: Eukaryota > Viridiplantae > Streptophyta > Polypodiopsida > Polypodiales > Pteridaceae > Ceratopteris > Ceratopteris richardii. Next base: position 52,837,500 of record CM035430.1, on the reverse strand, counting down.
GAAATTATTTTGGATTTTAAAGTGACGCCGTTAGGCTGTCGAAATTTCTAAAAATTAGTATGCATATGCATGGAAGCATTTAGAACATAATAAAAGTTTCTTATTTCTGCATATTTAATTGAGCAAAGGCTTGTAATTGTTTTTTTTTTCCGCTGCCATTTACTTGTTTTGAATATTCATAGAATGTTCAAACTATATAAAGATGAATAGTTAGTAGCATCCTATAAATTTGTGGATATCTAGTACATATCACTAGTTGGGAATAAGGATAAGACAAGGGCGGTCTTAAGTTAAAGGAAAGTGTTGCCAAAGTCATTAGAACAAGGAACTTAGTAGTTCACAACTTAGAATTCTAGGTTCCAAAGTGGCATTTTGATCAAAGGATTAAAGTCGAGATTTGAAATATGTAAACCAATACATTTAGAAAAAGATAAGAATTTCTTCAACTGAAAAAAAAAATCCTTTTGTAGAAAGGATAAAGTGAGACAAGGGTTAGTTTTTACCAAGGTTTCATGAGTTCGAACTTAGAGGTAAGAGATCTCAAGGTAAATTAAAATCTTAGAAGAGCACTCTAAGAATGCCTACAAGTTTAGCTATGAGTTCTAGTGCACATTTCTATGTGTATAGAAGAAAGAAGTTTATTTCACAAGAAGTATAGACTTCAGATTTGTGGAATTAAAAGGTAAAATCAAGTTTGATGTTAGAAATAGTAAAAGAAAAGTTGTGTAAGAACTTCCAAGATTTGGAGGTTGAGACATAAACTTTAGAGTTCCTAGTTCTATACAAGGAATCATATCTTGATTCTCTAACAATTTAATATGGGTAGATTGGGTAGTTCCATCTATCTATTTACCTAGAGTGAAAGATAGAGATCCTAGATAGACTCATATTTATTAAGCAAGCAAGGCAAGTCTGTAGGCCAACAACTCTCGAATGGCCAAGATACACAAAAAGGCAAGGTTTGTAGCGGACAAGCACGGCAAGTCTATGCGTCAGATATTCAAGAGTGGCCAAGATACACAGAAAGGTAAGGCTATAGTCTAAGTTCCTAGCAAGGAGTGAGACAAGGTTATATAGCACAGCAAGGTTTGCATTTTTTTTTAGACAAGGCAAGGTTGTCTTCAATAAGGAGTGATTATACAACAATGCAAGGTCTATAAGTATGAAAATGAGTTCCAAAGGGAAGACCAATTGAGAAGCAAGTTTGATGTTTCTATTTATAAGTACATCATAAATAGTGACTAAGTAAAGTGATCAAGTTTGAGCATGAGAGGAGGCAATTACTGATCCGTGGAGAACTAGATCTCCAAGAGACGTGATTGGTTACCAAGTTGCTTATAGTTGATTGTAAGTTTATGTATTGTTCTTTATTTTATGCATTCATCGTGTACTATGATGAATTCATGCAATCATGGAGACTCTAGTTGGAATGCTGCAGCACTTTCAGTGAAAGTGAGAAAAGAATTCCAAGAGTTGTCCTTGAAAGAATTGCAGAAAAAGGGCTTATTAGACCTAGCTACTTACCCTTTTCAGCACCAGTTCTTCTAGTGAAGAAGAAAGACGGATCTTATAGGATGTGTGTTGATTACCGAGCACTCAATAAGATTACTATCAGGCATAGATATCCTATGCCCAAGATAATGATCTTTTAGACACTCTGGATGAAGCCATTGTATTTAGTAAAATAGATTTTATAAGCAGCTATCATCAGATTAGAGTAAGAGATCATGATAAGATTCAGTTTATCTAGAGAAGACTCGGTTGTTTCTTTCGAGGATAGAGTATCTATCGATGGGGTTCAGATGGATCCCAAGAAGGTTTTAGTTATGTTATTTTGGCCTACATCTCATGATGAGCGGCATTTATGATCATTTCTAGGACGTTCCAGTTTTGATCAAAAATTTATTTTTTTTATTCATCGATAGTAGTACCTATGATGAACTTGCTTCAAGGCAAGGTTTCTTTGCATGGAAGCAAGAGTAGAAAGATAATTTTGATACTCTGAAACAAGTTGTTTCAGAGGCTCCGATACTCAAAGTGATAGATTCATAGATCCTCTTTGAGTTAGAGACAGATGCTAGTGGCCTAAGCCATAAGGACAGCTTTGAGCCAAGATGGCAAGCCAGTGCATGAACAGGAGTTGTATGCAGTGGTGTATACATTTAATGTCTAGAGACACTATCTTTATGGTATAGAATTTAAGGTATACACAGATCACCATACACTTAAGTTTTTTTTTTTAGTCAGCCAGATCTTTGAGGCAGTCAGGCTCGTTGGGCTGAGCTCATACAGGAGTTTCACATGGAAATCCTATATAGAAGAGCAAAGAGAATATAGTTGATGATGCATTATCACGAATAATGTATCAAATGAGCTTTACAGTTCTAGAAAGCTCATTGCTTCCAGAGATAAAGGAAGCATAGATGGAAGATCCACATTGAGCCATCAGTGATGACTCCACTATAGGAGACAGGATAGTTTCAGCTGTTTCTTCCCCTAGCAGAGCGAACAAGTCCATTCTGTCTTCCAATTTCTTATAGGAGAATGGAATCGTTAGACGGAACGGAAAGGTTTGCACACCAGATTCTCGGGATTTGAGAAGAAAAGTCATGCATGATAGTTATGATGTGCCTTGTGTAGGACATCCAGGTGTTGACAAGACCATGCAGCTTGTTAGAAGAACATTTTGGTGGCCTGGATAGCCAGAGATGTCCACACTTATGTTTAATAAGCTTTATGTATCAAGTCAACAAAGCAGAAAGGATAAAGACTCCACGTCTTTTGTATCCTTTACAGATTCCAAATCACAACTAGGACAATGTATCCATGGACTTCATAGTCGGGTACCGCAGACCCAAAAGAAGTGGGATACTATCCTAATTGTGGTAGATAGATTGATGATCCATAGGGATCATGACTTTGGTCCATAGGGATCAGTTCATACCCACACCGGAGACGATAGAAACTCCACACAGGGATCAGTTTGGTCAAACATTGAGTCTATTTGATCCACAGGTAGTGGAGTTGTTTATCCAGCATGTATTCAGATTGCATGGGTTGTCGACATCCATAGTTTTAGATAGGGATGTCAGATTTTTTATAAGACCAAACGGATCAATCACTTTTTAGAGGACATATTCAGGGCATATATGTTTGAGAGATAGAGAGATTAGGGAAGTATTTAGCAGTAGTTGCATTTCTTTTTGAGATGGACTATGGCATGAATCCCAATGCTCTCAGTACCATAGGTATGTCACAGAAATGTCCTAGTGCTTTGGAGTTCTTAGCAAATGTCCAAGTAAATTTAGAAATAGCTAAAGCCAAGAATTCAGCAAGAAGCTGATAGGGCTACAGAGTATGCTGATAGGAAATGATCTCCTAGATCCTTAGAGGAAGGAGATAGAGTCTTTCTTCAGGTACCAGCTAGATCTACTTCACTGTCCACAGGGAAGTGTAGTAAGCTATCACCAAGGTTTTGTGGACCTTGGAAGATAGTTAAAGAGCTAGGTGAAGTTGCATACCAATTAGATCTTCCTCTAGATTGCAGCTTTCATCCAGTGTTTCATGTTTCTAGAGAGGATAATCTAATAGAAGGTATTGTTTCTTTGCAAGAAAGTAAAAGCACAAATCATTCTCTAGACAGGATACTAGATCAGAGACAGAAATGATTGAGGAATCATGTCGTCCCAAAGTATTTAGTAGCCTGGAGAAGATTACCACTTACTGACTCTACTTGGGCATCAGAAGCTCTGGTTCGCAAGTACTTTCCCTCATTGATCATTGAGGACAATGATCTTTAGAAGGGGGAGAGAGTGTCAGACATTGATCCACAGGGATCAGTCTATTTGATCCATAGAGATCAATCCATGTGTGTGAGGGACAAGGGCCAACTAGCCAAGGTCCCAAGCTCGGGGGATATCCTAAGGTACTTTGGTAGTAATGGGAATAATTGTTGCATGATGGCCACATGTTCACACTAGACTATTCCAGATCAAGGCTATTTTTAGAGTACAAGAGGGTATATATGGATGGGAGGAGAGTCACACACACATCATTCAAGTCTTTCTCACAGTGCTCCTTGATTCCATTCCTCATATGCTCGTATCTGTTCTGCAGTTCGATTCCTCTCTAGTAACTGCGGAGCATTTTTGTTCTCTCCTTCGATGTACTTCCAGTAGCCTTTTCCCATCAAGAAATTCATCATTCTGTATCTCCAAGCATGGAAGTTGTTCTTTTCTAGCTTATCGCTCATAAGCTGACTCATTCCATCTGCATTTGCCATTTCTGCAACAATACACAACACTGCAAACCACTATAAGCAGCACTTTTGCTTGAACACTATGGCACTATGACGTGACAATTCGATCTCAGAAAAACACAGTTTTCGTGTAGCAACAGTAATCGCTTGAAATTCTTGATTTGGAATATATGAGTGTTACCGAACATGAATGCAAGTTACAATTTCTGAAATTGACCTGATTTTTTTGTGGGCCCCACCTTGCAGGCTCGAAACGGAGGTCTAGATGGCTCCGAAACTTCGATCTCACAAACACAAGTGATCCTAAAGGGATAAATCCTGAAAATATTTTGAGGTCTTCTCGTCTGTGAATCGCGTTTTCTCCATGCCTTGCTATGTACTCTTCACCATCGCCTTCTCTACGAGCTCTCTACAGCCATGCTGGCTTTGATACCATATCACGAGGAAGGAGATAAGGAAGAGAGCTCACACACACACTCTCATTCGCAAGGATAAGCACACACACAGATTGAGGCAAGGAAGAATGATCTTCTTCTTCTTCTTCTATTACATAAAAAGGAGTGTACAAGAATGACCTAAAAACAAGAATACAACAAGTGCAATATATAAAGATCAGTACATAAGGAAAAACCTAATTTCTGCGAATGAGTGAGCTGGCAAGGAACAAATGTGCCATCACTCTCGGTAGATAAATCTAATAAAGCTCGATGAAGTATCCCTGACATATATCGGCGTGACCATTATACATGTCAGAGAAACGAAAAACTGGTATGTGTCATCCTGGATCATCACATGTTGAGCTTGATATCTCAACATGTGAGTGTGTTTCCAATTCATTGTACTCTAAAAAAAAACATTACTCTTGAGGTAAGCTTAACTAATTAATTGAAAGGTAGAACTAATTAATTGAAAGGTACAACTGAAGGCAGACATGGCACCATGTGAGAAATATTACATATGAGCACCATCACTTATAGATTGGACACCATCAGAAATCCGATGGACGAATACAATTTTAGAGGGCGTCTCTACATTTACAATGGAATAGCTTTTGTCAAGTAGTACTAGCTCCATGGGATGAATCCTTTGCTTCTCTTGGGGGATGTGTGGATTCAAGTCTCATGGGTTGCATTGGTAGGACACCGATCAACCACATGTTGTGGTGACATGAAATCTGGCTCCCTCTAGGGATTAATAGTTCCTCAGGGATTAATAAGCCGTCCGGTGCTCTCATTGGACTTTGACATTGACAATAAGGACCACACAAATTGTGGTAGGTTGAAACTAGAGTTTTCATTGACCTTAGGCTCGTCCCTAGCCAGTTTCTACCCTTATTGTGTCTTTGAGCTCTATTCATTCCGAGTAAGCACTATGTGTTCAAACCTTACTTGTGTGCGATCCAAGGGTCCCATGGGTGTTATTTCCTTCATTGTACTTTCAATTAATTCAAGTTATCAAAAAGAGTAGATTGCAAGGTCGATCTTCTTTAAAAAACAAAAGTCGAGGGATAGCCCTTTGAGCTTGATACTAAAAGACATACCCAAAGGGAGGGCTTCGCATACAATATAGATACTTCTATAGCCAATTTTCCTTAGGGAAATTAAACAAAGATAAAGAAAATGCATGGGTCCTTTATTAAACACTTTATCATTCATGGTTCTTTATAATATATATCTAAGAATCTCACTCCTCCATAAGTGACATCAAGAAATATCCAATCTGAAGCAAAAAGCAAGGAAGACTTCTTTGACAGCTAATTGATGAGGAGCAATAAGAGGATAACAACCTTTAGTGAGACCCAAAAACTTCTTAATAGTACCACAACTCAAGAAAAGATGTTTTAAGGTTCAATAGTATCAGAAGTTGAACATTTGCCATTGCGGAGCCAAATTAAAGAGAATTTTTTCCAAGCCATAGTCCATTACGAATTACCAACCATTGCAATAGGCAATGCCTTATATACACAAGGAAAGACCATAGATGCTAAAATCCATATCTCCATTGAACATTAGACCAATTGGTGTGCCATATTTGTGGCCATAGTAGGTTGCTTCTTGCTCAACCAAGATATGCATGAGGTACCAAGCATGAAGCAAAAACCATTGGTGGACATGCAAGCATCATAGCAACTAGCTAGTCTTAGTCAAATAAAGCATGTAAATTTGGTGGTAATGATCCTCCCTTGGGATAATATAATCCAAGTAGAGAGGCACCACTCAAATATCAAAAGATGTGCTTAAGTGGCTACCAATGCTTGACACATGGGCAATGCATAAACCTGCTCATCTGAGAGACACCAAATTGGATATCACATCGAGTTATGCATAAGTAATTCAAGCATCCAACACCACGTTGATAGAGAACAATATCAAACGATCCAACATCATGAAGACTCAGCCGTAGACTTGTTTCCATAAGTGTGGCAATAGGTTTGGAATATTCAAGGCCAAAATGTTGCAACAATGTGTCTATATTTTGTTTGATACAAATCTATTCCCCCATCAACTTGCATAATCTGAATGCCCAAATAATGATGCAAATGCCCCAAATCTCACATCTAAAAAGAGGCATGAAAATCAGCCTTAAATTTAGAAATATGATTCTCATTAGGACCAGTGAGCAGCATTTCATCAAGATATACAACAATTATCAGAATTACATGGTTAGCATGCTTGACATATAAGGTGCTCTCAGTTGGACTATTCTCAAAGCCATGTGGAATTAAGTAGGAATATACCTTTTCATACCAAGCATATGGTGCTTGCTTCAAACCATATAATGCCTTTTCCAGCCTGCACACTTTGTTTTCATGCCTTTTATGCACAAAGCCATGAGGATGAAATACATACACTTCTTCATGTAAGTCACCATTCAGAAATGCAGTTTTAATGTTGAATTGATGTACATTCCAACCATGATGAGCTTCAAATGCACAAAGGCTATGAACGGTCCATGTGGGAACAAAGGTCTCATCAAAATCAATGCCTCTCTCTTGAGCATAACCTTTTGCAACAAGCATAGCCTTATATCTGTCAATTGTTCCATCAAGCATCTTATCTTGTATACCCATTTAGTGCCAATGGCCTTTTTGCCATGAAGCAAATCGCTTTAAGACCAAGTACCATTCTTCATAATAGCATCATATTCTAATTGCATAACATCCATTCAATTTTTTGAATTTTGTCCTTCATCAAAACAAATAGGCTCATTCTCATTACAAAAGACTAGAGGCAACCATTCCATATCAATCTAATGCAAAGGAAGCACTATGAAGGCCTAAACGAGTACAATATGACATAGGTGCATCTAATTTGCTATCTTGCAAAGTCTACACCAACCACTTAGGCATAGTTTTATCCCCTTCTACATCAGCCCTCTCATCAACAAGTGCATAATGTAAATCTACATCAGAAATAGAAAGATCTATCTCAACATATGGAACTATAAAGGCTGAGAAATTGCCTCATTGAGACTAGCACTTGAATGTCCACCTATAAAATACACATCCTTAGAGATAATTGATGTCTCCTTGGTACATGAAAGTAATGGCTCAATTGCATCTTCCACAAAAACAATATCACGACTAACCAAAATGTGTCTATGGATGATACACATGATAGCCTTAGCTTTCAAAACTGTACCCAACAAAAATATATTTACTATTTTGTCATCCAATATCTTGCATTATTGTTCATGAACTAAAGCATATGCCAGACAACCAAAGATATGTAGATAAGCAAAAGATGGCTTGCGACCATGCCAAGCCTCATATGGAATGATAGATTGCAGTGCTTTGGTGTGACACCTATTAAGTACATATTCTACAAACATAATAACCGCAAACCAAAAGCTATGTGGTAAACCTTGACTTTTGAGCATATATCTCACCATCTCCATGAGAGACTTGTTCTTTCTTTGAGCAACTCCATTTTGTTGAGGTGTGTACGACATGATATGGTAATATTTTATACAACACTCAACCAAAAATGCATTAAAATTAGAAAATATGTATTCCCCTCCTCGATCAAAATAGAGGGTGCTTAATTTACATGCTGACATATTTTCAACCAAAACCAAAAAAAAGTTGAAGCACATAAACACTTCATACTTTGCTTTCAATGTATACAACCATGCATGCCTTGAGAAATCATCAGTAAAAGTCATGAACTAAAGCTAGTTCCCAAAAGAAGTTTTTTGCATAGGACCACAAACATCATTATTAACAAGCTTCATTTTATGAATAGGTCAAACTAAACCATCTTTTTTGGGAAGGAGGAACGTTGTATTTTGCTTAAAATACAACCTTCATAGGCATGCTTACCATTTTAGATTTCGGTAGGCATAACAAACTACCAAAATTCAAATGACCAAAGGGTGCATGCCAAAGATTTGCATATGAGATAGCCTGATAATCTTGAACTTCACATTTTGAATCATTCACAAATTTTGCATAATCTATGAGCTTGTATAGACCAGGACATAAAATGTCAAACACAATGATAACATCACCATTTTAGAGATCATGAACTGTACATATTTCATTAACAAATCTGACAACAAGCCAATCTTGGCTAATGCGAAAACTAACAACAAATTTTCCTTGATCCTTGGAATATATGAAGCATCCAATAATGTGAAAGAACTACCATCAATAGTAGTCAGAATGATCTTACCAACTCCCATTACAAGATAAGAGGAGTTGTTAGCACATGTGACCTAATTCCCTGTAGGGGCAAGCTCAAGTGAACTGAAGAAACTACATTGCAAGGTAATATGTTTGGTTGCCCCACTATCAAAGTACCAGACATGTGAGTCTTATTCAGACATATACTACTCATGAGCAGATGGTTCATAGCTACAAATAGTAGTAAACACACATTCTTCATTCTACACAAAGGTAGGAGACTCTGTTTTAGGTGTAGAGGCCTCTACAACTACCATTCCAACCTCTTTCTTCTTTGCCTCTTTTGCAGTGAGTTTATGACAATCGTTTATAACATGATCATTTGCCTTATAGTATTTTCAAAATTGTTTATGCTTTTATGTTTTCTTCTCATCTTTGTCTTCCTTATTTGACTGTGTAACATTAGCACATTTCTACTTACTAGTAGATGAGCTCCATTTTCCTTTGCCCTTTTGACTAGCTAAGAAATTTTGATATGCAATATGCATAATTGACATGTTCTTCTCAGAGTGATCTTCCTTAAAACATAGACTAACTCCTCAAATACTGAGGCATTTGGATTGTTGTTCATCATCAATTGAAGAGTAGAAGAAAAAATGTTATATGAATCTAGAAGACTGTTAAGGATAGTTTACACAAGTAAACTATCTCGCAAAACTTCATCAACAAAAATCAGTTGATCCTTCAAATCTTTGATCTTTATCAGGAAGCTATCCATAGAATCTCCTTCATTCATATACTCACTCTTGTTGATCTATTTTGGTAGTGATGTGTGAACACACTAGGATGCTAAGGGCACTTTTTTCTCTCTTTATGAGGTTTTTCCCCCATCTTGTATATATGTGTATAACCTTAATGGGTTACTTATCTTTGTACATTCCCTTGGTAATACATTCAGTATTGTATGTTGTGTTGCAAGCTTCTTCTTCTTCCTTGTGCTATTCACATGCTTTGACAGACTTGAAACTAGAGTATGTTATCGCTTCATCTAGGGCATTGTCGACACCCCTCCGATCACACTCTTAAAATCACACAAAAATTGGTGAGCATACTCATGATGATTAGGAGTTCAAAATTGGTGTTGAAATTACGATTTTAGCTCGTTTCGGTCTCCGAATGCACTATTGCAACACCTCTATAGGAAATTTTGTCTTTCTGTGCCAAACATATATACAGTCGCCAATATACGCACCTCGAAGTCTTCTATGGGTTTATTAGAACTCGATATGGTAGTTATATTCAGCTTCTTGAGATAAAGTCAATTTTTTGCATCAGAGTATTTTAGTCAGTGGCCATGGTTGAAAGCAATGATGTATTCCGTATGTTTGGTTATTGAGGATAAGTTGGATGGTACCAATTACCCATTATGGGCATATATGATGCATCATGTATTGGTCACAAAAGGATTGTGGAATATTGTGCACGGTGTTGAAAAATGTCCTACTACACCTGCAAATATAGTTAGTGAAGGTGATGCGGATGCCATTGAAGATGATGATCTTTAGGTTCCTATTCGTGCTATGGTTCCTACTACACCTACTATAGAGCAACTTAATTGGGATGGAAAAGATGCTCACGCACATGCATTGATAGTCTTGACTATCAAAAGTGGCATTATTCCTCACATTCGCTCTTGCAAAACAACAAAGGATGCTTGGGATACACTTACCACTTTATAGCAGGCAAGGAATGAGGATCATATTGCTTACCTCCAAAAACATTTGGATAGTGAGAACATGAATGAAGAGATTCCATGGATATTTTTTTGACAAAGATCAAAGATTTGATGGAGCAATTGATTTCTGCTCATGAAGTCTTGCCAGACAATTCACTTATATAGATTTCTTTGAATGGACTTCCATATTCATATGAGAGTTTTGCTTCTACTCTTCGATTGATGATGAAAGTTAATCCAAATGCCTTAAGATTTGAGGAGTTAGTATTTGTTCTATTGCAAGAATATCAATCCAGGAAAAAGAGACCCATAATGCGTGTTGCAGACCAAGCTTTCCTGTCTAATCACAAGGGCAAAGTTAAATGGAGCTCATCTACTAGTAATAAAAAAATTGCTAATTTTGCATAATCAATGAAGGATGAAACATATGAGAAGAAAATAGAAAATCAGAAATTGTTTTGCAAATATTGTAAAGAAAATGATAACGTCATAAAGAGTTGTCCAAAAATTGCTGCAAAAGAGGCAAAGAAAAAAGAGGCTAGAATGTTGGCCTCTACACCCAAATTAGAGTCTGCAAATCTTTTGCAGAATCAAGAATGGGCATTTACTATTGTTTGCAGTTATGAACCATCTTCTCATGAAAAGTGTATGTCTATAGTAGACTCAGATGTTTGGTATTGTGATAGTGGGGCAAATGAACATATTACCTTACAGTGTAGTTTCTTCACTTCACTTGAGCCTATCCCTACAAGAAATATTGTCACATACGCCAATAAATCCTCTTATGCTATCATAAGAGTTGGTAAGATCATTCTGGCTACTATTGATGGTAGTTCCTTTACATTATCGGATGTTTTATTTGTGCCTGGGATAGGGAAAAATCTATTAATAGTTTCAGCATTAGCAAAGATCGGCTTGGTTGTGAAATTTGTTGATGACAGATGTGTACTTCATGATGTGTCAAATGACGATGTCATTATTGCTTTTGCAATTTTATGTTGTGGGTTTTATAAGCTCATATATTATGTGAAATCCGTGAATGATTCAACATGTACAATTCAAGATTCTCAAGCTATGTCATATGCAAAGCTTTGACATGCACGCTTTGGTCATCAGAATTTTGCTAGTTTGCTACACCTCTAGAAATCTACAATGGTGTCCGCTCTGCCCAAACTTGAGGCACTTGGTAAACATGTGTGTGAAGGTTGTTTTTTTGGCAAAATGTTGCATTCCTCCTTCCCAAAAGATGGTTCATTACAAGCTACTCAAAAACTGGAGCTTGTTCACACTGATGTTTGTGGTACTAGGCAAACACCTTCTTTTGGGAACTACCTTTGCTTCATGACTTTCATTGATGATTTTTCTAGGCATGCATGGGTATATCCTTTGAAAGTTTGAAGTGCTTATGTGCTTCAAATAGTTTTTGGTTTTGGCTAAAAATTTATCAGCATGTCACATGGGCACCTCCGTTCTAATTGAGGGGGGGAATATATGTATTCTGATTTTAATGCATTTGTGGTTGAACATGCGATAAAACATCAGTGTACAATGCCATGTACACCTCAACATAATGGAGTTTTTGAAAGGAAGAACATGTCACTCATGGAGATGGCGAGGTGTATGGTCAAGAGTTAGGCTTTACCACATAGTTTTTGGCTTGAGGTTGTTATGTGTGCAATATATGTAGTTAACAGGTGTCCCACTAAAGCATTGGAGTCTATCACTCCATATGAGGCTTGACATGGTGGCAAGCCATCTGTTGCCCACATGCATGTCTTTGGTTGTCTAGCATTTGCATTAGTGTCTGAACAACAACGCAAGGAATTGGATGATAAAGCAGTGAAATGTATTTTTGTTGGGTACATTTCTGAGAGTAAAGGCTATTGTCTATATCATCCACATACTAAATGCTATTTGGCTAGCGGTGGTGTTGTTTTTGTGGAAGATGCAATTTGATCATTACTTTCATGTACTAAGGAGACATCAATTGTCTCCAAAGATGTGTATGACACTTTGCTACCTCTTTTTATAGGTGGACAGTCTAGTGCTAGTCCAAATGAGGCAATTTCTTAGCCATTGCATGCTCCACATGATGATGTAGATCATTCCAATTCTGATGCAGATTTACATGAAGCACTTGTTGATGAGAGGTATGATATAGAGGAGGCAAAAACTATGCCTAAATGGCTAGTGTAAACTATGCCTAAATGGCTAGTGTAAGATGCAAGATAGCAAATTAGATGCACTTCTACCGTATCGTACGCATTCAGGATTTCATAGTGCTTCCTTTGCATCAGATTGCTATGATATGGCTACCTCTAGTCTTTGTGATGAGAACGATCATGTTTTGTTTGATGAAGCATAAAATTCAGAAAATTGGATGCTTGCTATGCAATCAGAATATGATGCTACTATGATGAATGGTATCTAGTATTCATGTGACTTGCCTCTTGGCAAGAAGGCCATTGGCACTAAGTGGGTATACAAGTTGAAGTGTAAGCCTGATAGAACAGTTAACAGGTGTAAGGCTAGGCTTGTTGCAAAAGGTTATGCTCAAGAAAGAGGCATTGATTTTTATGAGACCTTTGCTCCTACATGCCAAATGACTACTGTTTGTAGCATCTGTTCACTTGCAGCTCATCAAGGTTGGAATGTACATGAGTTGGAAATTAAAAATGCATTTATAAATGGTGACTTACATGAAGAAGTGTGAGTTTTTCAACTCCGTGGTTTTGTGCAAAAAGGGCATGAAAACAAAGTGTGTAGTTGAAAAAGGCATTACATGGTTTGAAGCAAGCACCACATACTTGGTATGAAAAGATACATGCCTCCTTGATTGCACATGGTTTTGAGAACAATCCAACTAAGAGCATCTTATATGTAAAGCATGCAAATGAGGTGCTTCCAATCATTGATGTCTATGTTGATGACATGCTGCTCACTGGTCCTAATGAGAAGCATATTGTTGATTTTAAGGCTGATTTGCATGCCTCATTTGAGATATCAGATTTTGGGGCATTTGCAGCATTATTTGGGCATTCAATTTATGCAAGTTGATGGTGGAATAGCTTAGTATCAAACAAAATATATTGACATGTTATTGTTGCATTTTTGGTCATGAAGACTACAAACCTATTGTCACTCCTATGGAAACATGTTTATGGTTGAGTCTCCATGATGTTGGAAATGCATTTGATGTTGTTCTCTATCAGTAGGCTATTGGATGCTTGATTTACTTATGCATTACTCGATGAGATATTCCGTTTGTTGTCTCACAGATGAGCATGTTTATGCATTGGCCAAATGTCAAGCATTGGCAGGCAATTAAGTGCATGATTTGCTACTTGAGTGGTACCCGACTACTTGGATTGTTTTATCCCAAGGAGGGATCACTACTACCAGATTTACATGCTTTCTCTGATTATGACTAGGTGGATTGCTATGACACTCATGTGTCCAGCAGTGGTTTTTGCTTCATGCTTGGTAGCTCATGCATATCTTGGTTGAGCAAGAAGCAACCTACCATGGACACTTCTAGTTGTGAGGTTGAGTATAAGGCAGCTTTCATGGCGACTATTGAGTGTGTGTGGCCTTATGGCTGATTTGGGTGTTGGTCAGTCTTTTGCCACCACCATCTTTATTGATAGTCAGAGCCCATTGAGAGTTGCAAGGAACCCTGTGTTCCACGCTCTCTCTAAGCACATTGAGGTGCACTATCATTATGTTAGGGAGAGGGATCTCTACTAGAGAGATGAGTTTGGCATATGTGCCAGCACAGGAGAACATTGCAAACCACAAAGGCCCTGCCTAGGGAGAAGTTTGAAGCTTTGGGCTTACTTCCTTTTGCGGATTGTTACTACATGGCTTGGAACTTCCTTATATATAAGTGCCAACTCCTTGTTCATAGCATCACTCCCAGCTGCGATTTGTTGATACATATTGGTAGTGATGTGTGTGAACACACTAGGATCATTGGGGCACTTTTTTCCCTCTTTAGGAGATTTTTTTCCCCCCGGCTTGTATATACGCCTATAACCCTAATGGGTTACTTATCTTTGTACATTCTCTTGGTAATGCATTCAGTATTATGTGTTGTGCTCCAAGCTTCTTTTCTTTCTTGTGCTTTTTGCATGCTTCCGAGACCTCAAACTCCAACAACTCTCCAACTGTTTTGAGAGGTAAGGAGTGCAAGCCTCATTTTTTGCCTAGTATAACATAATAAGTGTATCACAAGCATCCTTTGCTTTCTTTATGGGAGTAAATGTGAGAGATAATGGAATGTTTGATAGACAAAGCTATCAATGCATGTGACCGAGCATCTCTAAACATTCTAAGGAAGTTTTTTGATAGTAGGTGCATCAAGAACTGTAGCACAAACAAGAATTTGAAGATAATCATCTTCAATGACATCTACATCACCTTCAATAACTATATTTGTATGTGTCATATGACATTTTTCAAAACCTTGCACAATATTCCACAACCCTTTTGCTATCAATACATGATGCATCATACATGCCCATAATGGGTAATTAGTACCATCCAACTTTTCCTCAATGGCCATCAGGTGAATACATCATTGCCCTCAGCCATGGCCATTGACTAAATACCCTGATGGAGAAAAATGACTATATCTAAAAGAGTTGAAGAAAATCACCCAGTCAAGATTTGCTAAACTCGTAGCAGACTTCGATGCACTTGTACTAGTAGATCAAAACATGTATACATGTTTGGCACAAAAGGATGAAATATCCTACATATTCACTATGATATTGTGTTTAGAGGACAAAACAAGCTCCTAATTGCTGTGAGTATGCCCACCAATTTTCATGTGATTTTGAGACTATGTTCAAAGGGGTGTTGATGGTGCCCTAAATGAAATGGTGACATACTGTGATACCAATTGTTGGAGTTCGAGGTATGCGAAAGCACATGAACATCACAAGGAAGAAGAAGAAGCTTGGATCACAGAACAATATTGAATGTATCACCAAGTGAATGTACAAAGATAAGTGACACATTAGGGTTATAGGCATATATACAAGCCACAGGGAAAAAAAATCCTAAAGAGGGAAAAGAGTTCCCCCACATACCTAAGTGTGTTTACACACATCACTATTGAAATATATCAACAAAGGCATCATCGACACCCTTTCCTTCATAGTCGCAAAACTCACACAAAAATTGGTAAGCATACTTATAGTTATTAGGAGTTTAAAAGAACTTTTCTGTGTGGCATCAAAATTTTGATTTGATCTTGTTTTGGCCTCCAAATGCACTATCACAATGACTATGAAGGCAAGTCTGTCCTTTGTGCCAAACATATATATAGTTTTTTATTTGCTCGTACAAACACATTGAGGTTTGCTACAACCTTAGTGGAGCTCAATTATGTATTTCTGTTCAACTATTTTAAGATACAATCAACTTTTTGCATCAAGGTATTTAGTCAATGGTCATAGCTAAAAGCAATGATGTATTCCATATGTTCTTTGTTCAGGATAAGTTGGAAGGTTCAAGTTACCCATTGTAGGCATACATGATGCATCATGTATTACTAGAAAAAAAGGATTCTCAAATATTGTGCAACGTGTTGAAATATGTTCTCTTACACTTGCAAATATAGTGATTGTAGATGATATAGGTATTGATGAATATGATGATCCTCAAATTCTTGGTTTTGGTATGGTTCTTATTGCACCTACTATAGAGCAACTTCATTGGGATGGCAAAGATGCACGTGTGCATACATTGATAGCTTTGTCTATCAACCATTCCGTCTCACATTCGGTCTTGCAAAACAACAAAAGATGCTTAGGATACTTATAAATATACCATGCAAGAAATGAGGCGCTTGGTGCTTACCTCCAAAAATAGTTTGAGAGTGAACATATGAATGAAGGAGATTCAATGGAAACTTTTTTAACAAAGATCAAGGATTTGAAGGAGCAATTGCTTTTTACTAATGAAATATTGCCAAATAGTTCACTTTTGCAGACTATTCTTAATGGTCTTCTAGATTCTTATAAGAGTTTTTCTTCTACTCTTTGGTTGATGATGAAAGGGAATATAAATGCCTTAACCTTTGAGAATTTAGTTTGTGTTTTCTTGTAGAAACAGTAGTCTAGGCAAAATAGTTCAATTATGCATGTTGCAGATCAAATTTTCTTAGCTAGTCAAAAGGGAAAATGTAAATGGAGCTCGTCTACTAGTAAGTAGAAATCTATTAATGTTGCACAGTCAAAGAAGAAAGAAATAAATAACAAGAAAATAATAAAGTAAAAACAATTTTGCAAGTATTGTATGTCGAGAGAAAGGAGATAAGGAAGGGAACTCTAACACACTCTCACACACAAAGAGAGGAACACACAAAGATTGAGGCAAGGAAACATATTCTTCTTCTACTTCTTCTAATACATAAAGAGAACAACCAATACAATATATAAAGAACAATACATAAAGAAACTCTAATTTCCATAAAAGACTGAGTTGGAAAAAAACAAATGTTCCATAACTCTTAATAGGTAAATCTAGTAAAGCTCACTAAAAGTATCCCTAACATATATTGGCGTAACTATTATACATGTAAGATAAATGAAAAGTGCTATGTGTCATCCTCAATCATCACATGTTGAGCTTGCTATCTCAAGATGCCCCCTCAAGATCAACATCATGTCTTGTAATCCAAGATCTTTAGAAAGTTCTTCAGCTTCTCTGCACCAAGTGCTTTCGTGAAAATATCGATAGCCTACTCATATGTCCTCACATAAAGAAGATCAATATCACCTGCTAGTACATTTTCCTTGCTACAATTTCATGCTAAATGTATGCTTTGTTCTAACGCAAAATTTCGTGCTAAATGTATGTTGTTATGATTATTCCAATAAATAATGATAGGCTAATGCAATTCCACCCCTAAATTTGCAAGTAGCATCTTCAGCCATGATGCCTCACATGCTTCCATTGCAGCACCTATACACTCATCCTGTGTACTTGAAAAAGCAACACTGGGTTGCTTCTTATTGTTCCAGGTAACAGGAGCACTCCCAAGTGAGAAAAAAAAGCCAATAGTAGATCTTCTATCAGGAACACTACCATACATCTTCTATCTAGAACACTACCAACCCAATCTACGTCGGTGTTGTTGGTGCAAGGCAATCAACAATTGAAGTTTTGATGAAGGTTTGGAAGTTAAGGACTGAAGAAAAGATTAAGATATGAAGCATATGTTCAAAGGATGAAGATGTGTATACATATGTACATTAATTCAGAGATAGTTCACTTATACTTTTGTATGGTTATGAGATTGTACATATTTACCTATATATACAAGTAAAAATGTCGGGACAAATATGAGAGAGCATGTGAATAGAGAAATTAGAAGCTATATTTAGAAGTGAGTAAGATCTCTCTTATCACTCAGATGTAAAGTTTCGAGAAAAAAAGAAAAGTTTCACCCGATATTTCTGAGAGTTCTCCTTCTGTGTTAAATCTTTTGTGAAATGCTTTTGTACAAGTCTAATTCTATAGTTGTTTGACCTTTGTACAAATTTTCAGCTTCTAATTGTGATCAGGTTAAGAGAATTGAGTGTAGGAACATTTACATGTGTAAATGTAAAGAAGAGATGTTGTAGGAGGTGCAAAATTTGATGCTAATGTTTTGGTCAGTTCTCCTTCCACAATGTAAAGTTTTGAGGAAGCAAGCATTGATTCTTTAAGTTGGAAGGTAAGCTACCTATGACTAAAACCAATTGATTAAACGGGTTCTAGTTTGAGAGAACCAAGCTTAAGAAGTTATAGGTGTCAAAGTCGACTGTAAAGAACTATAGTTTTAGACATAGGTGACTTTTTAAGATCATTTCTCAAGATCTATTGAATCTTTTGGAATGATTCAACTTGGAGGAGGTGCACAAACTATAGGCAACACCTTGTACAAAGTTTTATAAAAAACTTTACACATTTGATAAGTCAATGAGTGAATTATGTGCAGTAGACTTTTTGTGTAGTCACCTTCTTCATAGTTTGTTCAAAATTTTGGAAATTGAGTATTGATCCTCCAAATTGGTGAAGGTTTTAAGTTATTCTTTGATATAGAGGTGCTCTAACTTCAAGGATAACTTGTTCTTTTGGAGATTAACACTCTCCATCAGTGGTATCAGAGCAGGAAGTATCAAAATTGAAGAAAGGAGGACCCCGACTGTTGTAGTTATAAAGAATTCAACATTTGAAGATTCAAAAGGTTAAAGATTGAGAGCAAAGCTTGAGAAGGAGGCCATAAGACATCAAGGAAAACAAAAGGAACATCATTTGAAGTAAAGGTAACCTTATCCCTCATAAATCTTGAAGGATTTAATACGCAGGTGAAGAAAGGATGGGAGATTCTCTTCAGATAGAGAAACTGGATAGAGAGAACTATCTAGCATGGTCAATGAGGGTGGAAGCTCATCTTATGAGCAAAGACTTGATAGGTTATTACAGGTGAAGAAGAAAAGCCTCAGTTCAAAGATCCTAGTGTTCCAACTAGGGAGGAATTATCAGATTTGAAGACTTGGATGAAGAGAGATGCTGAAGCCAGGAGCATTATCTACATGGCAGTTAATGTCTACTTGCTACCTCACATTAGAGGTCTTGAAAGTGCAAGTGATATATGGAATGCTTTGAAGGAGCATTTCCAAAACACCACAAAGTCAAGGAAGGCATCCTTGTGGGCAGAATTTACCACATTCAAGAAGAAGGCCTCTCAATCCATCTCAAATTATGTAACAAGGATGAAGGACATTGCAAATGCATTAGGAGCATTTGATGAAGATATTGAGGAGGATAAATTGGTAAGGCAAATCCTCACAGGCTTAAGAGGTGATGACAAATGGAAGCCATTCATTTTGTCTACTGAATTATCACTAGATCATTTTACTCCTGACTTAAATCAATCGCTAGGACACATGCTAACCTTTGAGCAGGATGTCAAAGGTGAAGGTGATAAAAGTGCAGGTCAAGCAATGTATTCAAAGGATAAGAAGAAGAATAGCAAAGGGAAGCAACAAACAAATGGAGATGAAGGAACAACTAGTCAAGCTAACTTCCTAAGAGGAAGAGGAGGTGGAAAAGGTAGAGGAAGAGGCAGGAGTAATAAAGATGGAGTCAAAGCTTGCTAGATTTGTGGTAAGACAAATCATTTAGCTAATGATTGTTGGCATAACACTCAGAATAATGCATTAGGGGAAAAAATGAACCCTGAATGGGCCTTTTAGATTAAGGGCTGATTAGTCATGGACCAATGAGAAGAGGGTGGTGGCCACAGTCTAGTCCCTTAAACACATAGACTAGGCATAGGCTTCCCTTGTTTTTGTGTGGTCAAAGAGCCTAAAACCATCTAGAATTCATGGTTTTCTTTAGAAGATGGTTTCGAATACCTCGAAATTTGTTTAGAACCGTTGGATTGATCAAATATCTAATGGCCAAGGTTAAATGCCAAAAGTCAAGGCATCTACAAACTTGGACCCTTGGATTAGCTTGAGATCTAATGGATGAGATCAAAGCAA
The DNA here is from genome assembly GCA_020310875.1 of Ceratopteris richardii. NCBI lineage: Eukaryota > Viridiplantae > Streptophyta > Polypodiopsida > Polypodiales > Pteridaceae > Ceratopteris > Ceratopteris richardii. The sequence goes on along the minus strand of CM035430.1, from coordinate 52,817,341 downwards.
TCATGACAAAAGGCGCCTTTTTCTATGAGTCATTGGATTTGAGCGCCGATCGGACGGTCCACTTTGAACTGCAGGCAAGTTGAGCGCTTGAATTCGTGGCCTTTGATCTGGACAAGATCTGATGGCTTAGATTGACTGCCCACATGAAAAAAGCGCCTTCTAATGGGAACCATTGGATGAGCCCTCGATCGGACGACGCCGATGCATCCCAAAAATGAGCTCAACACAAATTGCGCCGATCCATCGGATCTAGATAAATCTAACGGCCACTTTTTCTGCAGAGAGTGGGGACAGTCTTTGTCCTTACTCCCACGAGTTTTTTTTAGTCTCTCTCTAGATTCAAATCCAATTCAATGTAAACCATTGATTCAATCAATCGAATGGCTCACAGAAACTCGCGTGTGACATGAAAAAAGACTTATTTCATCTACATTTTTTATTTCACAATACCACTAGTGGTATCATCTGGCTCCCAAAAGTCATGGATTAAGCTTCTTAATCCCTAAAAATTAGGGATCCTTACAAGGCCCATGCAGGGCTCACTTTCTCCCCTAATGGGTGGATATAATCAGAATTTTAATTCAAGAGGAAGAGGTGGTAGAAATCAAAGAGGTAATTTCAGAGGTAGAGGTAGTAGATGCTACTTTGGAAGAAATGCAGGTAGAGGATTCCAAAGTCAACAATACAACAATACCTACTACAATTATGCTTCATATCAGAAGAAGGATTCAACATTGATAATGAGTGCAACTTGTGAAAGGAAAAGTGAAGACCAAAGAGTTTTCTACATTGACTCAGGGTGTCGTAATCACCTGAGTGGCAACATAGCTTTGATGATTGATTTGGAGAGTAAGGTAACTAATCATGTAGTTCAAACAAGTGATAATACAAAGCACAATGTGAAGTCAATTGGATCATTGAAGGCCAAGGATGGAAGTACTCTTTTGAGTAAGGTTTTTTATGTTCCTACAATTCCATAGGACAAATTATTGAAAAAGGTTATGAAGTTAGGTTCACTAATGAAGGAGTGTTTGTGGAAGACCCTAGCAATGGGTATAAACAAATTGTTTCAGGGAAGAAAGAAGGAAGATTGTTCACATTGAAGATTCAAGGTAATGTTGGTCATGCCTTGTTCACTTATGGAGGACATAAGATCTCAGAGTTAGATCTTTGGCACAAAAGGCTTGGACATTTTAATGAAAGAGGTATTAAAGATATGGTTAACAATGGTTCAGTGCTTGGATTGCCTAATATTATAGGCCAACATATGACATACAGATGTGAGGCATGTCAATTAGGCAAGGCTCATAAGCAATCTTATTCCAAGCATGGTTTTATGTATTCAGAGAAGCTTGAGTTGGTACACACAGATGTGTGGGGACCATCAAAGGATTTCAGTATCAATGGTTCAAGGTATTATGTGATTTATGTTGATGATGCTACCAGATATCACTATCTATGTGATCAAAGATAAGTTAGAGGTATTCAATACATTCAAACATTATCATGTGTATGGAGAGAGAATTAAACGTCAAAAATTGAAGAGACCAAGGTCAGATGGAGGGGGAGAGTATTTCTCTAATGAGTTCAATGATTACTTGTGGAATGCATGTATAAAAAGGGAAATTACTTGCAGGTACTCTCCTCAACAAAATGGTGTAGCGGAAAGGAGAAATAGAACTCTTGTTGAGTTTGCAAGATCCATGATGAAGGAGAAAAATTGCCCAAATTACTTGTGGGCTGAGGCTGTAAATATAGCTACATATTTGGTCAATAGATTACCATGTAAAGCTTTGCAGGGTATGACACCATATGAGGCATGGTGGGGTAAGAGACCTACTCTAGATCATTGCAAAGTATTTGGATGTTTGGCATATGCATATGTGCCATCTCAATTAAGGCACAAATTGGAACCTAAAGCTGAAAAGTATGTGTTCATTGGATATGATGATAAACAGATGGGATATAGGTTGTGGAGTCCATCCACAAAACAATTCCTTGTGTCAAAGGATGTTACATTTGATGAGCAAGGTACTTGGTATGCAGGTACAATCAATATGTATGCAGGTGATGAAGAAGTTGTGAATCAAAAGAAAGGTAAATCAAAGGTTCAGATATTTGATGAAGAGGAGAACAATGAAGTATAGGTTGAAGTTGAAGAAGTGCCAAGGTTTGATCGAGAATGTGATGAACCAGAAACCTCAAGGAGTGGAGAACTCAGAAGGTAATCAAGACACAAATGGCAACCTACAAGGTATAACTATGACACTTCTTTTTTGGCTACCAAAGATTATGCTTATATGTTAAAGGCAGATGAAGACCCTTCTACATATGAAGAGGCAAAAGGTAAGGAAAATTGGGAGAAAGCTATGCAGGAAGAGTATGATGCATTGATGGAGAATCAGACACGGGATTTGGTTCCTAAACCAAATAGTCAGAAGATCATTGGATGCAAATGGGTCTACAAGACAAAGAGATTTGCAGATGGAAGTGTGTCTAAGTATAAAGCTAGACTTGTTGTGAGAGGGTTTGCTCAGACATATGGTATAGATTATGATGAGACCTACAGTCGTGTGGCAAAGATGACAACCATCAGGACACTCATAGCTATTGCTGCGTGTAAAGGTTGGAAATTATGTCAACTAGATGTGAAGAATGCTTTTCTAAATGGTTATATTTCAGATGATGTTTTCATGGAGCAACCACAAGGATTCAGAGACGAAAGGCATCCAGATTATGTATGTAAGCTCGATGGAGCTTTGTATGGTTTGAAGCAAGCCCCAAGGGCATGGAATTATAGACTTGTGAAGTTCTTGAAAGAACTTGGTTTCCAAGTATCTAAAGCAAATAGTAGCTTGCTTGTCAAAGCAAGTGATGATGGGTTCATTTACATGTGCATATATGTTGATGATATAATTCTTACAGGTACAGATGAGAAAGGCATTCAAAGCCTAAAGAAGCAAATGGAGAAAGAGTTTAAGATTAGTGACTTGGGAGACTTGTCAGATTTCTTGGGCATGGAGATCTCATACACTCAACATGGAGTGTATGTAACTCAAGAAAGGTATTTTGAAAAACTTCTTGATCAAGTTTAAGATGAATGATTGCAGGGTAGCACCTACTCCAATGGAGGTGAATAACAAATTGAGCAGATATGGAGGAGAAGAATTTAAGGACATGAATCTATATCAAAGTTTGATTGGTAGTCTGATCTATGCTACATTAACTAGGTCTGACTTGTCATATGCAATTGGAGTATTATCTCAATTCATGCATTGTACTAGGAAAGAACATTGGATTGAAGGACAAAGAGTGTTGAGGTACATTAAGGGTACACTCAAAGAGGGTTTGTATTATGGTTTTACATCAGATACAAACATCAAGATATATAGTGATGCAGATTGGGCAGGTAATCCTGATAATAGGAGATCAACTTATGGATACTTGTGTTATGTGGGAGATAAGTTAATTTCTTGGTGTTCAAAGAAGCAACACACAGTTGCTTTATCATCCACAGAGGCTGAGTACAAAGGTATGGTTGAAGCTGCAAAGGAAGTGATATGGCTTAAGACTCTTATGAAGAGTTTTGACATCATTCAGAGTATACCCACTATTCATGGAGATAACATGAGTTCATTGTATTTAGCTGCTAATCCTGTTTTTCATGCTAGGACTAGAAATATTGAGATTCAGTATCACTTTCTAAGAGAGAAGGTGATAGATAAGGAGATTGAAGTAATACATACTTCAACAAAAGATCAGATAGTTGATATGCTAACCAAAAGCTTGGATGGACCAAAGCTACAAAGATTCAAAGACATGGCAGGTATAAAGAAGATAGAGAAAACCTCAATTGATGATTGAGGGGGAGCTGTTGGTGCAATGCAATCAACAATTGAAGTTTTGATGAAGGTTTGGAAGTTAAGGAGTGAAGAAAAGATTGAGATATGAAGCATATGTTCAAAGGATGAAGATGTGTATACATATGTACATTAATTCAGAGATAGTTCACTTATACTTTTGTATGGTTATGAGATTGTACATATTTGCCTATATATACAAGAAAAAATGTCAGGGCAAATATGAGAGAGCATGTGAATAGAGAAATTAGAATTTGTATGAGTCAATAGACACTTTAGAAGTGAGTAAGATCTCTCTTATCACTCAGATGTAAAGTTTCTAGAAAAAAAGAAGAGTTGCGCCAAATATTTCTAAGAGTTCTCCTTCTGTGTTAAATCTTTTGTGAAATGATTTTGTATAAGTCTAAGTCTATAGTTGACTGACCTCTCTACAAATTTTCAGCTTCTAATTGTGATTAGGCTAAGAGAATTGAGTGTAGGAACATTTACATGTGTAAATGTAAAGAAGAGAAGTTGTAGGAGGCACAAAATTCGATGCTAATGTTTTCGTCAGTTATCCTTCCACAATGTAAAGTTTTGAGCAAGAAAGCACTCATTCTTTAAGTGGTAAGCAACCTATGACTAAAAGCATTTGATTAAAGGGGTTCTACTTTGAGAGAACCAAGCTTAAGAAGTTATAGGTGTCAAAGTCGACTGTAAAGAACTACATTTTTAGACATAGGTGACTTGTTAAGATCATTTCTTAAGATCTATTGAATCTTTTGGAATGATTTAACTTGGAGGAGGTGTGAAGACTATAGGCAACATGTTATACAAAGTTTTATAAAAAACTTTACACATTCGATAATTCAATGAGTGAATTATGTGCAGCAGACTTTCTGTGTAGTCACCTTCTTCACAATTTGTTCAAAATTTTGGAAATTGAGTATTGATCCTCCAAATTGGTGAAGGTTTTAAGTTATTCTTGATATAGAGGTGCTCTAACTTCAAGGATAACTTGTTCTTTTGCAGATTAACACTCTCCATCAGTGGTAAAGTATCAAAATTGAAGAAAGAAGGACCCGAATTGTTGCAGTTATAAAGAATTCAACATTTGAAGATTCAAAAGGTGAAAGCTTGAGAGCAAAGCTTGAGAAGGAGGCCATAAGACATCAAGGAAAAAAAAAGGAACATCATTCCAAGTAAAGGTAACCTTATTCCTCATAAAGCTTGAAGGATTTCAAAGAAGCAACACACAATTGCTTTATCATCCACAGAGGTTGAGTACAAAGGTATGGTTGAAGCTGCAAAGGAAGTAAATCTTTTGTGAAATGATTTTGTACAAGTCTAAGTCTATAGTTGATTGACCTTTGTACAAATTTTCAGCTTCTAATTGTGATCAGACTAAGAGAATTGAGTGTAGGGACATTTACATGTGTAAATGTAAAGAAGAGAAGTTGCAGGAGGCGCAAAATTCGATGCTAATGTTTTGGTCAGTTCTCCTTGCACACTGTAAAGTTTTGAGCAAGCAAGCACTCATTCTTTAAGTTGGAAGGTAAGATACCTATGACTAAAAGCATTTGATTAAAAGGATTCTAGTTTGAGAGAACCAAGCTTAAGAAGTTATAGGTGTCAAAGTCGACTATAAAGAACTACAATTTTAGACATAGGTGACTTGTTAAGATCATTTCTCAAGATCTACTGAATCTTTTGGAATGATTTAACTTGGAGGAGGTGCGCAAACTATAGGTGACACCTTGTACAAAGTTTTATCAATAACTTTACACATTTGATAAGTCAATGAGTGAATTATGTGTAGTAGAATTTCTGTGTAGTCACCTTCTTCACAGTTTGTTCAAAATTTTGGAAATTGAGTATTGATCCTCCAAATTGGTGAAGGTTTTAAGTTATTCTTGATATAGAGGTGCTCTAACTTCAAGGATAACTTCTTCTTTTGGAGATTAACACTCTCCATCAGGTGTATCCATGAACCTAAAATTCTACATCAACTTCATAAAGCAATGCATAATCCAAAGTAGCACTCACATAACATAAAGTACATCACAAAGCATCTAAATGTGGTTTCCTAGGAACTTTCATAAATTGACATTCAAGTCCTACATTGTAGCTTAGAACATGCCTTGTAATTGTGAGATGTATTGAACTTCCCATGACATCAGAATAGTTGCCAGCATAAGCATCAATTTCATAATGCTAGTATAAGCATCAATATAAACCTCTACATAGTCACTAGTATAATCATCAGTATGAGCCTTTATATAGGCACTGGTATAAGCATCAGTATTAGCCTCTATATAGGCACTAGTATATGCATCAATATGTCCCTGGCAATATTGATGATATATGCATCAGTATGTTCTTGGCAATACTAATGACACGAGCCTCATTCCTAGCTTGGGACAATGTGGTAAGTGTATCCCAAGCATTTTTAGCTATTCTACAAGAGCAAATGTGAGAAATAATGGAACATTTGACAAATAAGGCTATCAATGCATGTACATGAGCATCTCTGACATCCCAATGATTTTGCTCTACAGTAGGTGCAACAAGAACTGCAACACAAATAGGAATTTGCAAAATATCATCATCTTCGACGTCATCTGTATCAGCTTCAGTACCTGTATTTGTAGGTGTAATAGGACGTTTTTCAACTCCGTGCATAATATTCCAGATTCATTTTGTGACCAATACATGGCGCATCATATAAGCCCACAATGGGTAGTTGGTATCATCCAACTTATCCTCAATAGCCAACATACGGAATACATCATTGCTTTCAGCCATGGCCACTGACTAAAATACCCTGATGCAAAAAAATATCTGTATCTAAAAAAGTTGAGCAAAACTATCCTAACAAGTTCTGCTAAACCTGTGGGAGACTTCGAGGCACTTATACTGGTGAACCAAAACCTATATATATCTTTGGCACTAAAAGATGAAATAGCCTACAAAAGCACTGCAATAGTGCATTCAGAGACCAAAACGAGCTCAGATTGCGATTTCAGCACCACACAAAAAAGCTGTTTTGATCTCCTATTCACCTTAAGTATGCTCACCAAATTTCGTGTGATTATGGGACTATGATCAGAGGGGTGTCGACGATGCCCTAGATGAAGCGTCGACCTACTCTGATACCAATTGTTGGAGTTCAAGGTCTGCGGAAGCACGAGAACAACACAAGGAAGAGAAGAAGAAGCTTGGAGCACAACACACAATTCTGAATGTATTACCACTAGAATGTACAAAGATAAGTAACCCGTTAGGGCAATAGGTGTATATACAAGCTGGGGGAATAAAACCTCCTAAAGGGGGAAAAAAGTACCCCGATGGTCCTAGTGTGTTCACACATGTCACTACCTAAATATATCAACAACCCATAGAAAAATAGTTCAGTTTGCAAAATTGTAACTTGTGTTCTATGTTCCATCTACTAGGTATTCTAGATCCAAAATTTCAAGTGATTCCATATACTATTGACACATAGAAACTTTGCTTTTCTTAGATCAAACTATCAAGTCACAATGTGACAGTGCTCAAGTAGAGGTACTACTCCTAGGGTTTTTGAAACTTTGCAAATTACTGTACAAATGGAAAATGTTGATGGAATGAGTCAACTTATATGCAATAAGTTGGACAAGAACAACTTTCATGTTTGGAGATTCAAAATGATGAATTTCCTTATGTGAAATAGCTACTAAAAGTACATTGAAAGAGACAATGAAAACCCTCCAGAATTACAAAGAGGAATTAGACTATGGACTAGCTAAGAGCATATGAAGAGTGGAATCAAGGGGCACGAAAGGCAATGTATTGGATATCTTTTGGCATACAAGATAGAATGATTGGGCACATACAAGATGCCAAAACTTTGAAAGAGGATTGGAACAGTTTGGTCACATTGTATGAGACCAATACAAAGAGACCAAAATTGTAACTCAAGAATGAGCTAATCTTGGAGGTAATATCCGTTTGCTTTTGCACCAATAGCACTTCAAGGATTTCTAAAGAGATCTCCAAATCATAGGGAAAGCAAGATGACTAAATTCAACACTCAAATAAAGAAACTTCACATAGGAAACTATCAACCTTGGAAATTTGGGAGGAATATTCAACTCAAAAATGAGTTGAACAATCTAAAGAAGACCTCAATGAGTAGCATCAATGACTTCATTATAAAATTCAAGGATCTTTCGGATGCATTGAGATCTATTGGCAGCCACATATATGATGATGATCTAGTAGCTTATACCCTCAATGGTACCATTCACCACTTTAATTTATGTATGGGACACAATTCAAAATTTTGAACAATTAATTTCTCTCATGGTAACCAAAGAAATGAACATAAATGGAGGTTCATCAAAGGGCAAGGATGCCCACGTTTTTTATCTAGGAAACTCTAGGGAAAAAGTATGAAGCGACAACCAAAGGAGGCGTAAATGAAGATTTGGAGGAAGGCAAAGCAATGAAGGACATGAACAAGAAGGTTCTTCACATAGAAGTAGAGGAAGGGAAAGAGGAAGAGGAGAAATACATCAACAATCAAGAAGCCAAGATGGTGATAGATGCTACATTAGTGGATGGCATGGATATTATGCAAGGGATTGCTACCAAGGGAGCAACCAAAGGAATTATAACCAAGGCTCAACATAGAAAGGGAAAGGTAGTTATGCATCAAGTAACTATGAGAATGAAAATCTCCTTATGATGCACATGTATGGAAGCTCAAACAATGTAGATACAACATGGTATATTGATAGTGGTTGCAACAACCATATGAGTTGCAACCAAACATTGTTCACTAATATACATGCTTCAAGTGGTAAAGGGCATGTGAAAACATGGGATGATACAGCCCATAAGGTTGATACATAGGTGATGTGGTTTTGGATGACAAAAGTTCAAGGAAGGTGTCTCAAAGATGTGCTTCATGTACCTACAATTACCAAGAACTTGGTATCCATGGGACTAATGGTGGATAGAGGTTACCATTTGAAATTTAACAAAGGAGGATGCTTTTTGGAGAACCCCAAACAAGGCGACAAGCTGGTTGCAAGAGGAAAGAAGTAAGGAATATTGTTTACATTAGAGGTAATCCCAAATCGTTCACCTCATGTATACTTTAGTTTTGGCAATAAGCAAGGTGCAGAATTGGACTTGTGGCACAAAAGAATTGTTCACATCAACATTCAAAGGATGAAGGAGATGTAGCAAAAGAGGCTAGTAGAAGATCTACAAAGTTTTCAAGGTCAAGGAATGAAGAGCTTATGTGAAGCTTGTCAGATGGGTAAGTAGTTGAGACTGCCCTTCATCCACTTGAATTGGTCCACACAGATGTATAGGGCCAACCAAGGAGCTATCCCTAGGAGGGAATAGGTATTTTGTCACTTTTATAGATGATTGTACTTGCATGGTTTGGATATATTTCATAAAACAAAAATAAGATGTGTTTCAATACTTTAAAGTGGTCCAAGCTATGGTTGAGAAGGAGATAAGTAACTACATAAAGAAGCTAAGGTCTGATGGAGGGGGCGAGCACTTCTCTAATGAATTTTTAGATTTTCTTTGGGATCAAGGCATCAAAAGATAAGTAGCATGCAGGTATACACCCTAATAAAATGGGGTTGCATAAAGGAAGAGCATGTACATTGCAGAGATAGCTAGAGCAATGTTGAATGAAATGAATGTGCCCAACCATTTTTGGAGTGATGTAGCCAATGCAACCATTTACCTCATGAATAGGGCTCCAAATTCAAGAATACACAATTCAAAACTTTATCAAGCTTGGTATGGTAAGAAGCCAAAACCTCTCCCACCTCAAAATATTTGGTTTAACATGTATGTTCATGTTCCTCATGAGCTAAGGCACAAGTTGCAAGATAAGTTAGAGAATTGTGTCCTTATTGGCTACGAAAATGATAAAGGTTTAGGTGCTTCAATCCTTATAGAAAGGAGCTCAAAGTTTCAAGAGATGTAGCTTTTGATGAGATACTTCTTTGGTACAAGAAGGTATAGTATTTGGAGGAACATGAAGATGATGGAGCTAGGCAGGAAGAAGCTCAAAGTCAAATAAGCATTGAACTAAGTGGTTATCAAAGAACAAGTTTTGAGGATGATGATCTGAACTCATCACCTTGGAAAGGAGAAGCAAGAAGAATTCAGCATCAAGTCATTCAAAAAAGGGAAGCAAAGCTTGTGGAGCTAGATGAAGATGATGTTGAAGTGGAAGATGAAGACCATGAAGAATCTTCACATGTACCAAAGCATAAGCTAAAGAATAGAAGTTTCATAACTCTAAAAGGTGAAGAGAGGAAGTCCTTAAGGCCAAGGTAAACAATAGATAGGCTCACATATGATTCATTTATGGGAACTCACCATGCTTATATGAATCAAGCTGTAGAGGAACATGAACCTACATGTTTTGAAGAAGAAAACAGGTATAAAGATGGAAGGAAGCTATGAAGAAAGAGATTGAAGATCTTGAATAAAACAATACTTAGAGTCTTGTGCCTAAGAAGGAAGTCTCACAAGGGATAGGAAGTAACTGGGTCTACAAGGTAAAGAGGAAAGCCAATGGGACTCTCTCTAGGTACAAAGCAATGTCATGAGGAAGGAGATAAGGAAGAGAGCTCACACACACACTCTCACTCTCAAGGAGAAGCACACACATAGATTTAGGCAAGGAAGAATGATCTTCTTCTTCTTCTATTACATAAAAGGAATGTACAAGAATGACCTAAAGCAAGAATACAACAAGTGCAATATATAAAGATCAGTACATAAGGGAAAACCTAATGTCCGCAAATGAGTGAGCTGGCAAGAAACAAATGTACCATCACTCTCGGTAGATAAATCTAATAAATCTCAATGAAGTATCCCTGACATATACCGGCGTGACCACTATACATGTCAGAGAAACAAAAAACTGGTACATGTCATCCTGGATCATCACATGTTGAGCTTGATATCTCAACACTCCCCCTCAAGCTCAACGCCATATCTTGTAATCCAAGCATCTCCCGAAACTTCTTTAACTTTTTAGCTCCAAGTGCTTTGGTGAAAATATCAGCAACCTGCTCATCTGTTCTTACATAAACAAGATCAATATCACCTGCTAATATCTTCTCTCTGATGAAGTGATAATGTACCTCGATATGCTTTGTTCTAGCATGGAAAACAGGGTTCCATGCAACTGTATGCTGCTAAGATTATCACAATAGATAGTGATAGGCTTTTGCACTTCCACACCTAAATCCGCAAGTAACATCTCAAGCCATGATGCCTCACATGCTGCCATTGCAGCACCTCTATACTCAGCCTCTCTACTCGACAAAGCAACAGTGGGTTGCTTCTTACTGCTCCATGTAATAGCTGCACCTCCAAGTGAGAAAAGAAAGCCACTAGTATATCTTCTATCTGGAGTACTACCAGCCCAATCTGCATCGGTGTATCCATGAACCTGCAACTCTACACCAGCTTCATAAAACAATGTATAATCCAAAGTAGCACTCACATAATGTAGAGTGCGCCTCAAAGCATCCAAATGTGGCTTCTTGGGAACCTGCATAAACTGACTTTCAACTCCAATAGTATAACTTAGATCAGGCCTTGTAATTGTGAGATATATAAGACTTCCCACAATTTTCTTGTACATAGTAGCATTTTCCAATGCTTCACCTGATGTAGTATCCAATTTCAAATCCTACTCTAATGGCATAGAAATTGGCTTACAATCAGCCATACCATACTTTTGCAGCATATTCAAGGCATATTGCCTTTGCAACATCCATATACCTATTTCTCTATGTATAAACTCAATGCCCAAGAAATATCGCAACACACCAAGATCTTTCATGTCGAATTCTTGCATAAGAAGTTTCTTTACCTCTTTGATGCTTTCTTCATTATCACCACCTACAATCAGGTCATCAACATAAATAACCACAATAGTGATGCCATCATCAGCCTTCCTTGCATATAGTGAGTGATCTGCATCACACAAAGAGAACCCAATGCTGGTTAAGTAATCAGCAATCCTTGCATGCCATGCAAGAGGGGCTTGCTTCAGCCCATACAAAGCCTTTTGCAACTTGCAAACATATTCTAGATGCTTTGAATCTTCATATCCTTGTGGCTGGTCCATATATACTTCTCCCTGTAACTCACCATGTAGGAAAGCATTCTTCACATCCATATGATGAAAAGTCCATCCTTTTGCTATAGCTAATGCAATAGGTGTTCTGACAGTAGACATTTTAGCTACAGGGCTGAATGTTTCGTCATAATCAATGCCATATGTCTGTGCATAGCCTTTAGCCACCAATCGTGCTTTATACCTGCTTACGCTACCATCAGCATTATGCTTTACCTTGTAAACCCATTTGCAGCCTATGGGTTTCTTTCCTTGTGGCAATGGAACCAGCTTCCACGTATCATTTCCATAAAGTGCAGCCATCTCCTCATCCATAGCTTTTCCCCAATCTGCATTACCAATTGCATCTTCAAAACAAGAAGTTTCAGCATCTTGTATTACCTTTGTCATGTAAGCACAATGGCAAGCCATGTAACTATCATATATCAGTCGTTGCACTGAATTACGCCTACTCCCAGATCTTCTTCGTCCCGGGTCACTTCTCCTTGTATCATTTGCATGTGCCCTTCTTACTCCTGGAGTCTTCACAGAGGGAAATCCAAGTTCCTCATCAAGACTCTTTTCTGAACTACTTGAATCTCCATCAACATCTTCAAAACCTGCACATGTTTTACTACTAGCAGAAAGCTTTTCTTTACCTTTCTTGGATGTATTTGATGAATTTGCTGGACTGAAATTTCCACACAATCTTCCACTCCATGGATTTGAGTTGGAACTATTGCTTGGTGATGCATCTGGTCCACTCAAAACTTGAGATTATGCACTTGATTTTTCAGCATTTTCTTTGTCATTTGGTTCAAAATTCAGTCCTTCTTTGGCATCTGCATAGAAGCTTGACCTTTCAACAAATACCACATCTCTGCTCACCTTCACCTATCGTGTGAGTGGGTTATAAAATTTGTACCCCTTTTGTTCAAGGGAGTATCCAATGAAGACACTTTTTTTTGCTTTCGGATCAAGCTTCATCCTCAACTCATCTGGAACATGTACATATGCAATACAACAAAAAACTTTCAAATGTGGTAAGTTTGGCTTTTTACCTGTAAACTTCTCTTCAGGTGTAACTTGATATCCAACAGTAGTCGGAGTTCTGTTCATGACGTATACAGCAGTATGCACAGCTTCTGCCCAATAACAATGAGGCATATTCTTCTCAGCCATCAAGGCTCTTGCTATTTCTGCAATATGTCTATTTTTTCATTCAGCAACGCCATTCTGTTGTGGTGTGTACCTGCATGAAAACTGATGCCGAATTCCATGATTTTTTAGGAAACTGCTGAACTCATTTGACATGTATTCACCTCCTCCCTCAGATCTTAATGTCTGAATGTACTTCCCTGTCTGCTTTTCCACCATAGCTTTAAAATTCTAGAAGTGAGTGAACACCTCGCTCTTCTCTTTCATGAAATATACCCATACTTTGCGTGTATGATCATCAATGAAAGTAACATAAAACTTGCAACCACCCATAGATGTGGTCTTTGTTGGACCCCAAACATCTGTATGTACTACTTCTAGTACATTCTCACTAACATGCTTGTCATGTGGAAATGATGCTCTTGACTGTTTACCAAATTGACATGCTTCACATACCTTTTGCATTTCTGCAACTTTGAAATTTGGTAGTCCATGGGCAATCTGCTTTGACTGCATCAATTTCAGCCTTTGCAAGTTTACATGTCCAATCCGTTTGTGCCACATCACTATATCTGCAATAACTCCTGCACCTTTTGCAAACATGGCTGCATTCATTTCAGGAATCTTCACATTTAAGGTGAACATCCTACCCACTTTGTTTCCTTTTGCAACCAATCGTCCATCCTGCTTGTACTCTTCTACATATAATCCATCAACATTGAACCTGACTTGTAATCCCTGGTCAACCATTTGTCCAATAGAAACCAGATTCTTTGTTATATTTGGAACATGCAACACATCAACAAGATGTTTTACCTTCCCGTCCTCCATAGACAATGCTATGTTTCCTGTATGCTCAATAGGATGCGATGTATCATCACCTGTTTCAACATATCCAGGAACTGTCATTTTCTGCAAACTACTAAACCATTCTGCATGACTGGTCATGTGATTTGAAGCACTTGAATCAACATACCAAACATTATCATTCAAACACCAGCAGACATCGTATTTATCATGTGATGTTGAACCATAAACAGCTTCTCAGAATCATCTGTACTTGTGGATGCATAGTTGTTTTGTTGTCTTTTGTTATTTTGATTCTTCAACCTGCAATCACGTTCAAAGTGTCCAGGTTTACCACAATTCTAGCATCCTTTACTATCCTTATCTGAATCATTTCTTTGGAAATTTTTGCGACCTCTTTGGCTCCCCCTGCCTTGAAATTGTCCTCCTCCTCTTGCATGATTCTGTTGTTGACCTTGGTCTTGGTTACTGTTTCCTCTTCCACTTCCAAAACCTCTACCTTTGCCTCTTCCTCTATGAGAGTAGAATACCTGCTCAAAACTGGGCTTTCCTTGGGAGTTTGAATCCTCACCAAGATTCTTTTCTTCAATAATTAGCATAGATACCAGATCAGCAAATATCAGAATATTTTCCCTAGTCTATATGGAAGTTCTAAACTGCTTATATGCAGCTCCTAAACCACGAAGGCACACTTCCACCTTATCATCATCATCTACATTCACGCCAATAGATGCAAGTGACTCACATATGCTTATGATTTTTAGAGTGTAGTCACTTACCGACATGCTCTTCTTTTCCAATGTATGCAGTTCGTTCTTGAGTTGCAATTTCTGTGCCTTTGTATTAGTCTCATACAAAGTGACCAAGCTGTTCCAAGCCGCTTTTGGAGTCTTGGCATCCTGTATGTGTCCAATCATGCTATCCTTTATGCTAACAGATAGCCAATACATTACCTTTCGTGCTCCTTGATTCCATTCCTCATATGCTCTTAGCTAGTCTGCAGTCTGATTCCTTTCTGGTAACTGTGGAGCATTTTCATTCTCTCCTTCGATGTACTTCCAATAGCCTTTTCCCATCAGGAAATTCATCATTCTCAATCTCCAAGCATGGAAGTTTTTCTTGTCCAGCTTATCACTCATAAGCTGACTCATTCCATCTGCGTTTGCCATTTCTGCAACAATTCACAACACTGCAAAACACTACAAGCAACACTTCTGCTTGAACACTATTGCACTATGACATGACAGTTCGATCTCAGAAAAACATAGTTTTCATGTATCAACAGTACATGAAATCGCTTGAAATTCTCGACCTAGAATATATGAGTGTCGCAGAACACAACGCAAGTTACAGTTTTTGTTGAGCTTGATATCTCAACAAGCAAGGCTTGTTGCCAAAGGCTCTACACAAATATATGGAGTGGATTTTGAGAAAGCTTTCATCCCTCTGGCTAAAATGAGCACCATTAGAACCTTAGTAGTTGTTGCAGCCACAAAAGGATGGAATTTATAACAATTGGATATCAAGAATGCATTCCTTAGTGGAGAACTAGAAGAAGAAGTGTATATGGAGCATCCATAAGGCTTTTTAAATAATAAGTTTCTTACACATGTTTGCAGGTTGAAAAAGACTCTTATGGCCTAAAGCAAGCACCAAGGGCATAGAATTAGAGAGTGGGGGGTATCTCATCAAAAGTCTGGATACAAACAAAGTGATGCATACTATTCTCTCTTCATGAAACAAAGAGGTGAACTAGCTGCCTACATTTGTGTGTATGAAGATGATCTTATTATCATAGGTAATGACATAAAGGGAACTCAAGGCATCAAATCCAAGCTTGATAAAGAATTTAAGATCTTATATCTTGGGGAATTAAGGTATTTTCTTGGCATTGAAGTTGTTTACAAATAGGATGAAATCATGTTGATGCAAAGGAGGTAGATTTTGGATGTACTTGAAAAGTTTTTCATGAGAATTTCAAGCCAAACGCCAATCCAATGGA
Organism: Ceratopteris richardii; assembly: GCA_020310875.1. NCBI lineage: Eukaryota > Viridiplantae > Streptophyta > Polypodiopsida > Polypodiales > Pteridaceae > Ceratopteris > Ceratopteris richardii. The sequence goes on along the minus strand of CM035430.1, from coordinate 52,801,383 downwards.
GACCCAATGTAGCTTATGGAGCAGGGGTCTTGTCACAATTCATACATAGTCCAAGGACTATTCAATTGTTTGGAGCAAGGATAATGCTTAGGTACTTAAAGTTTACTATAAATTAAAGATTATGCTATGCATATGATGATGATTTATAGGTCAACACATACTCTAATGTGGATTGGGATGGATCCAAAGAAGATAGAAGAAGCACTAGTGGTTATCTAGTGATGCTTGAAAGCTAAGTCATATCATGGATGTCAAAGGAGTAACCCGTAATGGATTTATCATCTATAGAGGCTAAGTATAGAGCACTTGCACAAGTCACATGTGAACTTATGTGGCTTAAGAAGTTATTTATGGACTTGAATTTTTAGGTTCATACATATCCTATCTATTATGATAACATGAGTAGAATACACCTTGCTTCAAACCCTATTTTCCATTCAAGGACCAATCACATTGATGTAAAAAGTATTGACAAAGGAGATTTCAGTGATTCATATAGGTACAAAAGAACAAGTTGCTAATATGATTACAAAGGCTTTGTATGACAAAGCTCACAAAGTTCAAGCAATGCATTAGCATGAAGGACCATGGATGAAGACAAAGATTGAAGCTTGAGGGGGAGTGTTAAAAGTCAAGCTTCAAAGTACAAATTCATGGGAAAACTAATTTTTACAAGTGGACAATGTATGAAGGCCTCAACTCATGCGAATTTTCCAAAAGGAATCATTGAACCACACCACAAATCATTCCAATCAAGTCCTTTAAGTTAGGAGGAGCAATTGTTCTAAAAGTGGCTCCCATATTGTAGGAGCTGACTTGCTTTGTATATATATGGCTTGGAACACGACTTTTTGTGTGATCTCATGTGTTTATATTTTTTCATTTGTGTGTTCGAGTGTCCTTAGAGCGCTAAAAGTCAAGCAAGCAAGCCCCCTTGTTAACGATCAAAGTGGATTAATGTGCCAAGGAAGCATGTGGCAAGGAAGCTAGAGAGAGCAAAGTCAAAGATAAGGTCAAGGAGGGCCAAGTAGACAATGAATTCAATGAAGACACGTCGAGTAGGCCAATCATTTTTTCCATATCAAATACATGACAAACAATGATTATTGTCACTACACTTCATTGTAAATGCCATTTTTGATAGAATAGAATCTGTTTTGTTCAAGCCGAGGATTCCTCAAGATTGAGGAGTAGTAGAAGTTGATAGCTAAACCTAGGATGTCGACTATGCTAAAGGCTTAGAGTAAGGGAAGTGAAAGGCTAAGCTTATCCCCTAAGTAAGCTTATATTCCTAATTCTATGGACAATGGACTTCCCTCCTCTGTAAATCATTACCCACAAGAGTTCTTAAGAGAGATTCAAGAGGAGAAATGGGCCAAAGAGGGTGAGAACCCTCCTCCTATTGAGATAGTGGATGATCATCATGATAAATTCCCTCAGGACATTCCATCTATCTATGAGTGCAAGAGGATGTACATTCAAGTGTGTTATTAGAATTTGAATCCAAATTCTTGCAAGAATTGTCTCACTTTACAGGCCCATGAGAGTCAAGGTCTATTCAGATGAGAGCTCCCATAATTATGGTAAGGAATGAGGAATCAGTTCTACTAAGGAACACAAAAGTAGTGAAGAACACTAAAGTGAAGTGTCACCTCACTTTAGAGGAGCTACTAAAATTTAAGATTGAAATATGGAAGCATATAGCTAACCCAATTCCATAAATAGCTAAGCCACAATCTTAGGCAGGATCACATAAAATAGTGCCAAAGATACCCTTGGATAAGATAAGAGATATGAGAAAAGGAGAAGAAGGAAACACCTATCTACCTATTACTTATGAAGTTTATATAACCAAAGATATTCTTAATTTAGGAGCTTGAGTTGCTATTGCTACCACTTCCTTGTGGAAGTGATGGGGCAAGTCAACACTCAGGCCAATGAGAATGAATTTGCAAATGGAAGATGGATACATTTAGAAACTCCTAGGGTTACTACAAGGGATAAATCTCACTACTTGTGATGTGGAGTTTGAACATACATTTTCCATATGTGACTTTGGTAAGAATCATGTCTATGAGATGATTTTAGGAAGAGATTTCATGAGACATTTGCAGATAGTGCAGGATTGGGGAGCCAATTCCTTATATTTAGAGCATTTAGGGGGTGACAACTAAAGTCAATCTAAAATATTATTCCTACCACCCTTGCAATGGAACCGAGTCCATAGAACATTACATAAGGATTAGGATCCTCATGGATGCATGGAGACACCCACTTATGGATGTGTAAAGTTGCAGTAGAAGAAGAGAAAAGGATAACCTCTAGAAGCATAGGTGCTAGTGAGAACACTAGATCAGTTCAAAACCTAGCCTATGCACCTATGGTGTTCCCAGATGAAGAATTTGAACCCCACGGTTGGGTAGAGATACTAGCCACGATGGACATAGCTATCAACAAAGAGCAATGGACCCCCCATTGTGATGAAAATGGTTATGACATTACAATTTTCACCATAAAACCACTTACACTTGACTTGGTTATAGAAGAATGTGACCTAGGACATTTGCACTCAAGGAGATCAGTGATGAGGATCCAGAGTCCATCATCATGGCGCCTTTTTGTACTTAAGAAGAAGAAGCATTGTTTGAAGTACCAAAGAACTTCAAGAAGTATGAAACAAAAGATAGAAAGATCATGATAAGAATGCCCAAAAGAGAAGCACTCATAGGGGAAGTCTATGAGAACAAAGAGAAGACCAAAACAATTGTGGTAACCTTAGAAGATGGTGAAGATAGATGTACGTACATAGGACATGAACTAACTAAAGAAAAAGAACGAGAGTTGATAGATCTATTGAGAGACTATAGAGATGTATTTGCTTGGAGTCATAAGGATTTGAAAGGAGTAGAACCAAATATATGTTCCCACAACATCTCGATGTCTTTGGAAGCCAAGCCTATCAAGCAAAAATCTTACACCTATAATGATAATTATGCAACAAAAATCACTGATGAAATGCATTGTTTGATAGAAGCAAGATTCATTTATGAAATTGAGCACACCAAATGGGTATCCCCATTGTGGTGGTGCCCAAAAATAATGGAAAGCTACGTTGTGTTCTTCATTCAAACCGAAGCCTAAAACCAAGAAGGATACATCAAATGAAGATGGCATTCATCCGAGGTCAAATCAAATAATGAAAGAAAATCTTGGAGACTTTTATTTTGGAAAGTGATCTCTATTCTATGTGATTATGGGAATTGAGCTTCAAGACAGACATCGGTTTTCCATTGCATTCTTTATGTACTTGCATGAATATAAATGAGTATACAAAAATGAGTTGAAAATAAGTATACATGTTTATGTGTATGTTGTTGCATGTTGTTTATGTTTTTGCAAATCTGAGTTATAGGCAGATATGGATGCACATGAATGTATGTTTCCAGACAAAGTCTTTTCCAAAGTGTGGCAGGTTATGTACGAGAAGGAAATTTCATGGCATGCTTGAAGATGCATGAGGCCATGCTATTATCTGGGGTGGATCTCAATAAAGCCACTTTCTCGAGCCAAATCACTACGTGAATATGATTGACCTCTTAGTATGGGCATGGTGAGGAAGCACTGAAGTGTTTTGAACTGATGTAGCCACATACATGGATAGATAGTTTCATTACATTTCCTAGAAAAGAAAAGAGAGAGTTGCTGTATCCTTCAGCTAATGATTATTCGGATGGTTTGCAAAAGCTTTGTCAATTGTTGCATTTGCTCTGGAAGTTGTTTAATAGAGGTTACACTTTGATAAGGAGCCTCTGATGCAGCTGGGACCAAACACATAGTAGCTGGGACCAAACACATAGTAGAGTGAGGAGCCTCTGATGCAGTTGGGACCAAACACATTGTAGAGTGAGGATGTTGGTATGAGGGGAAAATAGCAAATGTCTATGGCATGCAACTTGGTTGCGAGTTCTTGGTGCATGTGGCCTTAGTGTACAAATTGGCATGCATGGTTTTGGAAGGAATCCAATCAGAGATTTTAGGGAAGCATCAAGGGAGAGAAGATGAAAAACACTACATGGGAAAAGAAGAAGGAAAAAGAAGTGCTAGGGTGGCTAGTCAGGTGGTGTGCAGAAGGGGCAGATCATGGGAATCGAATACCACAACATGAAAAAGTTCTATAGGTAGCAGAGGAGATGGAGTGGGAAGGAAGAGCATTGCTCTCTATCAAGGGAAAGGAAAACCTTCGCTTTTAGGGAACATGCTTCAGGAAGAGTGAAAGGAGGGGTTTGTTTCTTCATCTCAGAGGAGACTCAACAAAAGAATGGGATCTCTATGCTTTCTTCACAGGTGGCATAATTCTTTGCGTTGCCATTTGATTGAGCCAAATGTGGTAACATTAGAAGATAGAGGATAAACTTATTCGAGAAAAGCATCAATATCATGGTGTACATATAGATTTATGAGAGAATCTTGTTGCGCAAATCAGAGATATAAACGAGGGCAGAATTCTAAAAATTAAAACTGATGTGTTTTGTAGTTATCAAACTCTATCAAAAGAAGTTCTTTAGTTTTAAATTTTTATAGAACTTGAGTTATGGTGATAAAGTGTTTATATTCGTCAAGCGTGACCTTTAGTACATACCTAGAGAAGCTTTGAGTTGTTGTTAACTTGTAAAGTCCATGCATTGATATTTTCTCATATTTGAGCTACTCATTTGAGCTACTCATTAACTTGTGAAAGAAATAACACAAATAGAGAATGTGCTAACCATTGAATGAATGGGTGTTTTGGTTATTTACACTTAGAGGCAAGGATGAAACTGAGCAAATAATAAGATATATGAGTGATATGTAGGTTAAGAGTATTTTGAATCAGTTCTGATATCAAAACTTCCATGTATAGCTCTTTTGATTCGTATGTGTTAGACTAGTAGCATCTACATTACGCGATACAGTGTGCTTTGTAGCATCTTTTGCATGACTCTCATCGTTTTGCTACATGAGTTCCTATTTTCTGACAAGATCGAAATGAGTGACTCATCGAACCTTCATGATTGATGGCATAAGGAGCTAAAGCAAATTGAGTGGTCTTATGTTCATCTAACAACCAAGCTATTTTTATTTCTTACAACGTCCTTTCTACGAAGCCCACGACAACGTGTACACACTAACTCAAAAAAGGTTGATGCAACTAGTATAAGGGATAGCTATTAGCAAGTGTAGTAGGCAAGGAAGTTTATAGCTTCCTTGAAGAATTCTTAGGCTACAATCAATTGGCCATCATCCCTAAAGACCAACATAAGATGGCTTTCATCACAGAATGGCATATCTTTGCATTTTTTGTAATACCATTTGGGCTCGCCAATGCTCCTTCTACATTCCAAATGTTGATGTGTCATGTGTTCAAGGAATTCTTGCAAAAGAACATAGAGGTCTATGTTGATGACCTCTATGATCACTCCAACATTAGACAAACCCACATCCTTGAATCTAAATAGATCTTTGACAAATGTAGAGAATATCGGGTCTATCTGAATCCAGAGAAGTGCACCTTCATGGTCAGGAAAGGAAAGATTCTAGGACATAGTGTCAAAGGATGGGATATAAATAGATGAAGATAAAGTTAGAGCCATTGTAGAGCTACCTAGACCAAAGAATGTCAAGGAAGTAGAAGCTTTCATGGGTCATCACTGTGAATATTACCACCACTTTATCTAAATGTATGGGATGAATTGAAAGAACTTGTACAACCTTCTGACTAACTTTGAATGGAACGAAGAGTGTAAGAACTCTTTTAATGAACTTAAATGAAGATAGTGTTCAACAACACTTTTGACCACACCAAGTTGGACCAAGTAATTCCACGTTCACATGGATGCTTCCAATTTTGCTATTGGATTTGTGTTAGCACAACCCATGGGTGAAGGAAATATCAATCTTCCCATTACTTATGCCAGTAGATAGTTGAACGTAGTAGAAAAAAAATGATGGATCTTGAGCAAAGTGTTCAAGGGTTTAGGTGATGATGAGGCTTCCTCCAAATCTCCAACTCCAAGAACCTTCTCTTTTCCATCACCCATTTGAAATGGAGGATACCTTTGTCCACCATCCTGAAAAAAGAAAAATAAAAAGCAAATTTTTGAAATCTATGTACATGTGCCCTCTTTGTGTCTGGGTTAAACTAAGTGTGCCTAATGCTTGGCCTTTGGATGAGGCCCTATTCATGTGCATACTTGGTGTGCATCTTAAACATATGCTGTGCATTGGGCAATGTTGGGTCCGACACCCATGGATGCTGCACGAAGAGGTTTTAGGCCGCCAATATGTCTTCGCTTTGTTGGTCTTAGCCTTGAGGTTTCTCCTTGGATCTTTTCTGAGTGTTGACTTTATTGCTTTGGATCCCTTTGTCAAAAGTGGTCGTTCTTGATGATAAGGCAATGTGAAACTAGACCGTAGATTATGAAGTCTAGTGTGAGAGGGTTGATTTTGTATAAGAGCTTTCTTTGGTACCCATATCATAGTGTGATTTGGTTGGGCTCTAAGTAAGTTCTTGGCGACCCAAATTTGCTTTACATTACAAGGGAAATGTGACTTCTTCTTGATGTATGGGTCTTTTGGGCCTTCTATGTGAGTCTTTAGAAAAAACTCATCTTTACATGGGGAGTTCAACAAAGGTTGAGTTTCTTTCCATATATCATGCTCATGTAATGGATCATAAGGTTGTGTGGTTTGAGATCGATCTAGAGATTCAGCGATGCATTTATCTGTATTACACATAGAATCTCTAGATATCACTTTATCTTCCGTAGAACTCATACAAAATTCGTGAGAAGATTCCAAACTTAGAGGAAGAGAGGGCCCTTTCACATCCTCCAAGCACTTGAAATCCTCCTTTGCTCCCTTCTTCAAAAGTTCCCGTGACTCAAGTAAATCAAAGTAAGATGAGCAACTTCCATTTATTTCAACATGAGAATCATGATGGATGTTGCCTTTGTGGGAGTGTTTATGTGGATGATATGGACAATCCACAAACAAATGCTCATGACCACATTGGTTACAATGAGGATGCATATTAGGATCATTAAATACATCATGAGTAGGGGGGATTTCAAAATTTGCACGAATGAAGGCCCTTTCCTCTTCCCTATATTTTTTGAACCAAATGGAACCTAACATGACATCTTCATGCATACAATCCAAAACATCAAAAATTTCTCTAGAAGATACTTTATTTACTACCACACTTGTTTCAATCATGCCCAAACTATGCTCAAAATCACAATTGGTTGGAAGAATTTGTTCACTAATGAAGGGAACTACATCAATACTTACAAAATTCCTCTCACATTTTAGGTTAATTGCGGCACAAAATGTTCTAGAACAATTTCCTAGTTGAGCATCCATAAATATAAGTTGTGTTCTATCAACTTCAAGTTCAAGTGATTTGCTTTCAGATGAGGTTACTGATTTTGATTCATTGTTTTCCCTATGATTTTCAAATGCTCATGCGAACCAGATTTACATGCAAGATTCATAAGCAAATTTTCATTTAAGAACGGTCTATACTTGGTCCACAAAATTGAGAGAGTAATTTTTTGCTCAAGGCCTTGCATTAATCACAACATACTTTTTGAGAAGAATAAAGAACCATACTTTAAATGATCCCGACGACCAGAAAATTGAATGCCAAGCATGCCAAAAAAAAAAACCAAAGCTTATGATCATGATTACTTATAAAAAGTCAAGATTATGATCATAGGATCTAAACTCAAACCCAAATGCCGAAGAAAACATTTTCTTGAGTTTAAAAAAATCTCAATGAATATGCTCCCAAGAAATCACATAGGCATCAATCTATAAAAACTTTTGGAAACCTTGGTCAAGGCTTGTTTCGAGTGGAGTCATATCCAAGATGAATGAATTCTCAAAGCAATGGAATGTCAAACGAACCAATGCAATTGTTTCTATCCCAACTCCAAAATGCTCATGAAAAACTTAATCTCCTACTCCGAAATGCTCATGAAAAACTTAATCTCCTTTTTGAGGAAGACCTAGTTCGAGATTCAAAACATAGTTACAAAAGTTGGAAGAATATGGTGTTAATTACTTTCCATCAAAGTGATCTCGGAGTCATTATATATATTGAATAAAATACATCAAAACATTTCTTTTAAAGAGAAAAAGGAACACGTTACGCGAGAAGCCTTTTTTTTTTGTATTGCATTTTTTGAGCATGTAAATTCACATCATGGCATCAAAAAGAAGTAAAGAGAACTTGCCATAGAAATTAACCTCGAAACTTTAATGAGACCAGAATCTAAATGAAAAAGTGGCACATGGATTATATTTTTGTAATGCTCCTGAGTGTTTTTTTTTTTGCTTCATTTAATATCTCTTGATTCGTGCTGCTTACGTATCCTCCACAACAGCTCAAATTTCAAAACATGGGCCACCATCCATTAGGCGTCATTTATTTATTCAACACTAAAATAGTAATGTTGGCAGCACAAAGCACCATTTTACACTTCTCGTGCTTCAGGGCTGAAATTACGTGCCTTCACTGGCCAAATTCTCAGAACCGACGAAAACTAAGGCAGAGGATTCACGTGGAGCGAGAGGGAGCGCGCAGGTGGAGAACTTGATATTACGCGAGTTTTACGTTGGCTTTGACTGCCAAATATTCGCTTGCGAATCGCAGTGTATCCTGTTTGGAGATCTCTGAAAGTGGATAGATCTATCAGTGCATTGGTAGATTTGAAGCGCTAAGTTCAGGAATGCATTCCTCACAGATCTTGCAGTCTATGTAAAAAGTTGGCCAATCATGGGTAGGGCTTAGGAATTAGATATCTATTGGTGTTTCGACTATCTACAGGTACATGACCAACAGTCCGGTTTATGGTCTGTTGCTTATCAACTTGACTCCAATGGACCACTTCCAATTGTTTCGCCACAAAAAGCATAGTGCATAACAAAAGTTACAGATCAAGCCTCCTTGGTTGATTACGTGAAAGGCATTCATATGTGACAACGGAAACCATTGACTGAAATGGACATGCTATGATGCAGAATTGGAATGTAATATCTTGGCAGCCATACCACAAAAGAGAATTTTGAGCTCAGAGCTAGGAAATAGTGTGGGTGTCACACCAACTACCATGGACAATGAGATGGCCCTTGGCTGAAGTAACATCATGTTTTGTAGGGTTTCTTTTCGAGGCTGCGGATATAGGCAATCCCCTTTGCATATGACAGAGAGCACATACGCGTCACACATTTCCCTATGTTTCCAACCCATTAGAATATGATACCAATCCATAGCTACCAAGAACTGAACTATCATTTTTTACTGTCTGAAGGAGACAACTTACTCTTAGTTGAATGCCACAATTTTTCCTTTTAAGAATCCCATGCACTTATCCTTTGCGTGATGACTACCCTTCGTATCATATCTGATCAAGCTCTACAACAAACAGATATCAGAATTCTGGAAGTCATGATTGAGAAATATGTGGATATGCAAGTCTGACCTTGCAAAAATACAAGTTCAGTTGAAGTGTCTGCCCGACAGAAGAGTGATTATGCTTATATCAAGCATGTATTGTACTAAAGAGTGCTCTATATACCAGTTCCCCGACTAATTTGTAGGAATATAATATACAACATATTTGCATACAGATTCGATACAGCCATCTCTCTGACTCTTGAGTCAGAAGCTTCTTCTACCTGTAGCATCCACTCCTTCACGAGGCCCTTTCTATGTCGCCAAAACATTGGTATTGCCCCAGTCACGTTAACCACAGTAGATGGACATGTAATTCCAAGACCCCCCAAGAAAAAGCTTAGCCGACATGCTTAAACCATGAATGACACACTCTATAGCTGATGCTTCAGACAATGCTTCCACAAAAGCCATTCATGCAGCATTCCCCCTTGGTATTGCATCGCTCCCAAGTGAAGCAAGACCCAACGATAAACAAGAGTGTTGGGTCTGTGCCTATCAGAGGAATCCTTCACAATCTCTTGAGGACACCAGCCAGCTCATTTAGTTTAACTCATCTTAATTCAGTGATTACCAAGAATTATGTAGATCCCTTCGATACCAGCTGATGCACAATAGTTCTGAGTTCCTGCTAAATATTCTCGCATGTCTCCTAGGCTGCTTCGACTTCCTATTGTCCCCACTTCATAGCCTAGTTCTCAAATTTTAATCATGATTCTTCTCTGCTTACAATGCTCATGCGCACATGGTTCTCCCGTTCCTAATACCTATGGCTTTAGTAAGCTTCCTAAAAATTCCCTTTACTTCTGCCTTTACAAGTAGTCTTGTTTCCAAGCTCATCATTTCTCGTGTGCTTCCTGTTATAGGTTCTGTCGCTTTCTCTAATCCGTCAGTACTTCTACATGACTACACCATCACCATTTTGTGAATCTTCTCCCATAGAGAGGCTAAGGAAATCAGAGTTCAGTTCTTCCTATTCAGCTGTACCATTAGGGCAGGTAGTAGGAAGGGGTCACTATATGATGCTTGGTATGGTGTCCCTGCTGAAACTGTTCATTTTCTTCCTGATTGCTTTAGTCACTTAGGGAAATTCCCACCAGTGCTATCTTTACCTTGGTGAGTAGCAATCTCCGACCATAACCTTCATGCTCCCTGTGCATCAGCCCTGTCACCGTAGGTGAAAATATTCCCAGCTTGTAACCTAGAACAGAGAGCTTCCACCTCGTACTATTTACATAGACCTGATTGTGATGCTCCACAAAGGCCAATACTTGCTTGCGCTCATTGTTAGAAGTATCCATGGGCAACTCAAAAATTCATTATGCCAGGCACCCTTTCAGAAGGGTTGTTGTGCTATTTCCTCATTTCTAATTGTGGTTTCGTCAACTCCACCTCTCTTCTTATCACCAGATTCTCGAATTTGTACCAGAAAGCTTTATAGCCCACTTGAATGATGCCTCCCTTGCCTGACAATAAGGGCACCATGGAGCATACGCGACTATAATCCAGGAATTCTCTTTTTTCTCTTAGCCCGAGAAAAGGCTTTGATGTCCTTGCTTAGAAATAGGTATGATACAGAAGCTATATTCTGCACCCCATTATTACTAGTTTCAGCAGTATCAATGTTTCCATTGTGCAGACCACACTCCTTTCCTTTTGCATCCTCCCATCACCATCACCCTTCCCTTCCATGCCAGGAAGCAGTGCTGGAGTACATAGCTCACAACCTATTGAAATATATCCTTGTGAGTGTAACACATTGACAGGAACATTCTCAGTCCTCCAGAAGCTCCAGATGTCTGTGCCTTTGACATCTTCCATTTTTTGAGACTGCCAGCCCCCAATCCACGCCTTCAAACTTTTAAGAGCTCGTCTCAGGGGTCTCACTTTTCTGATATGGCAGCCATTTCTCCTAGGCTCAGTTTCTATAACCTGAAGTTCTCGATTAAAATTAGACTCAGATGCTCTGTCCAGATCTTTGGCCTTTCTTGTCCAGATCTTTGGCCTTTCTTGCCTAAGGGAAGGAAATGACTTTGCCAACACCTAGGCCTATTGCAAGGATGAACGAACTGCTATTCTTCCATTGTCTAGCCTTTTTTTCGGACTGCTAGAAAAAAATCTCTAGCCGTGGAAGGTTTTTACTATACTCATGCATTATACCTTCATCGAATGTGTCAGTGTAGCTTTGTCATAGTCCTATCATCTCTATCGTGCGCAATCCAACTTCTTGTCTAAAGAATGCATGCTAGCTAGCCAGTATAGAACTACCACAAGGAAGATGCTAATGGTGTTGATGTAGTAAGTGATCTTGTTATCTTTAATAGGAAACATGCTGTGTACTTGTTCGTCTAATGTAGCTAGATCATGTCTACATGTCTTTCCATCCTTTCCATGCTCCGTTGGAGTGAAGTGAACTATCATGGGTTTGCTTGAGGGGCAAAAGACAGCAAGAATGTGCTCTCCACAGACTATCCCATCGGAAAGAAAGTAGTGTGTTTCCTTATCATTCTCACTTCAAGAGTGCATTGTGAAGGTGCATAAAAAATCAAAATCTTATATCTTTTTTTTTGCTCCATATTTGTTGAATGCTCGTATTCCTTTCTTTTTATCGAAGCTTGGTGATACAAGTGATGAGCCAAACTCCACTGATTTTTGTAGAAGAACCCCAAAAGAAAGCTTATTCACACATGATTAGAGAAAAATCAACAATGTTATTAGAAACAATCAACATAATAAAGTAAAAGATATCTACAACTACTCCTATTCTACTCGTAATCTTGAAGAATCACCACACCTGATCGATCAATCACCCAAAAAGGGGATCCTCATCACACCAAAAATGGCTCATCTCAACAAGTTATTATGAATCTTGCAAGCCGCAAATGCTCACAAGAGCGTAAAAAAAATGAAGAACTCAACAAATTGTCATGAAAAACTTGCATACATGTCTCTTTCACGTCATAAACCATCACGTAAGTGACAAGAGAACGCTCCTCGGAAACGGCGCCAAAAGTTGTTGATGTTGTAGCATCACAACTCATACTTGTCAAACCAGGAAGCATCTCATGAGACCCAAATGTTTGCGTAGAAGCACTCAGCAGACGCAATGGCGCTTCGTCAACGTATGATTAACAACGTTATTAACAAGAAGATGCAACATAAGCATCGCAAATGATGCACATAATCGTAATCACAAGCATAATAGCGACGTAATCATACATCAACATGTCACAAGCATTAGACAAGAAGAGAACAACCACGAATGCACATCATGACGACGAGAGAGCAAGAGTCTATCTACAAACTAGCATTATCTCATTACTTCTAGAAAAGCTCTCCCAAAAGAAGAGGTGGAGACCTCTTTATATACAAAATGGCAAAAAAGCATGCTATGTGGGATTTCTCAACTGAAAGGAGAATGAATCCCACATTCTCTAGTGTGGCACTCACACACACCTATACAAGAGTGCTTTATTAACTGAATGAAAGGTAGAAAAAGGTACAAATGATGATGAAAAAAGAGTGGATCCAAGAAATATATATTTTATCCTCAATAGATGGATAGATAGATAGATAGATAGATAGATAGATAGATAGATAGATAGATAGATAGATAGATAGATAGATAGATAGATAGATCGATAGATAGATAGATCAATAGATAGATGGATGGATGGATGGATGGATGGATGGATGGATGGATGGATGGGTGGGTGGATAGATGGGTGGATGGATGGAGGGATGGATGAATGGAGGGATGGATGGATGGACATATGGATGGATGGATGGATAGATAGATAGATAGATAGATAGATAGATAGATAGATAGATAGATAGATAGATAGATAGATAGATAGATAGATAGATAGATAGATAGATAGATAGATAGATAGATAGATAAATACATAGATAGATGGATACATAGATAGATAGAGAGTAATAGAGTGGAGTGCTTTGATGGGACACCTGTTAACTACATATACTACACACATAACAACCTCAAGCTAGAATCTATGTGGTTAAGTTTGACCTTTGACCATACATCTTGCGATTTCCATGAGTGACTTGTTCTTTCCTTCAACATCTCCATTCTGTTGAGGTGTATACGGAATTGTACACTGATGTTTTATTCCACATTCAACCAAAAATGCAATCAAAAGACATGTATCCCCCCTCCCCATCAGAATTGAGGATGCCCATTTTGCATGCTGACAAATTTTTAGCCAAAAGTAGAAATTGTTTGAAGCACATAAACACTTGAGACTTTGCATTCAATGGATACAACCATGCATGCTTGGAAAAATCATCAATGAGATTCATGAAGTAGAGGTAGTTCCCAAAAGGTGTCTGCATAAGACCAAAAACATCACTATGAGCAAGGTGCAATTTCTGAGTAGCTCAAACTGAACCATCTTTTTGGAAGGAGGAATGCTACATTTTCCCCAAAATAAAGTCTTCATAGACATGTTTACCAGGTACCTCAAGTTTGGGCAAAGAGGACACCATTTAAGATTTTTGCAAGCATAATAGACTAGCAAAATTCAGATGACCAAAGCATGCATGCCAAAGTTTTGCATCTGAGATAGCCTGAAAATCTTGAACTCCACATGCTCATTCATTGATTGATTTTGCATAGTATATGAGCTTATACAACCCTGTTGAGCCCATAAAAGTCATATTGGTCAAAGTCAACCACATTCAAAGTCAACCACGGTCCAAGTCAAAAGGTCAAAGTCAAACTAATCAAAGTCAAAAAGGTCAAAGTCAACTGGTGCAAAGTCAAAGTGCTAAGGTGCAGGTGTCAAAGTGCACAGGTAGTGCACAATTAATTGTCCACAAAGGGTAAATTGGAGAAAGTGGGTTGCAGGTTGTAGAGGTATTTCTCTAATTTCCCCAAGATTCAAAGTGTTTTTAAAGTGTTTTGGAAGGTTCAGGTGAACCCTCTCTTATGTGCAAAAGTGAAGACTTAAAAGGAAAATATGAAGGTATGTGAAGCGACAACGTACGCAGAAGTGAAAGTATGGCCCCCCAATTAAAATTTTTGGTTTTAGTCTAAAGTCACTACAGGACAAAACAAGGAGTCGTTGGCTGCCACTTGGGAAGACAATCTTGGGACATCAAAGTGAGCACCAAGATACTCTTGCAGTTAGGAGCGTACGTGAATCGACACACTCCAATCAAGGCAAGGACTATTCTTGGACCATTCTAAGTGTAAGCAAGAGTGAGCATAGTCGAAGTGAAGCAAGAGAGAGAAGTGCAAGAGACACACAGTGTGCGACGCAGAGAAGTGAAGTGCAAGGTGTGCATGAAGAGTGACCAAGGAAGTGTGCAGAGGAGTGCTAAGCTTGTCCCCCAAGGATCCCAAGGTCTTACTGAAGTGTGTGTGCGCCGATAGAAGGTATCCATCCCTCCCCCTTAGTGGAAGCTTGGTGCAAGGTGTGCACAAGAGCAGGCTTGTAGAAGGTGGAGGCTTGGTGCAGAGGAGGCCGACAGCAACAAGTCCCTTGGGTATTTGGTATTTTGTAATTGAGCACTCTATGGGATTTTGCACAGAAGCATTGGTTGTATTGTGCTTCAACCTTGTATTTGTCTTACTGTAATCAATCGACAGAGACTTCCAATGTGTATTTTCTCTTCTGGTCTTCCCCTTTTCTCCTACAAACACTCAAATCCCTTCTTGTCTAAGAATCCCTCAACAAAATTTGGCACGCACGGTGGGACTTCCAAGGAGATTTGAGCATAGAAGAAGATATATTGCAGTTGGAGAAGCAATATTCAAGCGTCAACAGTACTACTTCAGTGGACTAAGAGGTACATATTCTTATCAATTATTTCATACTAAGAGGACTATGAACAGCCCATGACCGCAACCCGGTCCCAAACATTGAGGGTCACCTGCAAGCAAAAAAGAAGGAAGGCTGTTAGAAGATCCTCTAGTCCACTTTCATCAACTTCATCAGTAAGGACCATGGCGGGATAGGTAGACTTGGAAACCTTACTCTCAAGATTAAATATAAAATTTCCTTCTTTCAAAGGCCTAGCTCAGGAATATCCAGACGAGCATATTAGAAGATTTTTGGCACTATGAAAAACTAGAGGCTTAATGGGTAGGGAGGATGCCTTTTTGATACTCTTCATTGCCACGTTAGAAGGATTAGCAGATAAATGGTTCAGTCAGTTTGCTGAGAACCATTTTACAACTTGGGACCTGATGAAAGATGCATTTAAAAATCAATTCCAGCATGGGAATACTGCAGAGATCATCATAGAAGAACTAGAAAATTTGAGATTGGGTCCAGGTGAAAAGTTCCTAGAGTTTGTGACTAGGGCCAAGGCACTAATGGCTAAATTGCCAGACCCACCACATGATTTTTTTGTTAAGAAATGGTTAGCTAAGCCACTTCCAGTGGCCACCCAATGCAAAATCAAAGAATTAGTGTTGCCTACAGCCTCCATAGAGGAATTCATCAACACAGCTACAAGATTGGAACAAATAAGGCAACAATATGGAGCAACTTCTTCTCAACTACCATATTCTATAGAGATGGAGGATCGAGTAATCCAGCTAAGGAAGGAGCTGGAGGGCTTAAAAAGGAATAAGCCCCACAAAGAGGAGGAGAATGTTGTTACTGAGTTGCGAAGGGAGATTGAAGCATTAAAGCTCCAAAAGGAGGAGGAGGCCCAAGCAGAGGAATTGGCCCAACTGCAACAGGAGCTGCAGGAACTCAAAGGGGGTGGCATCAAGAGTGGTCTTTGGTGTTCCATGTGCAGTAAGCAAGGGCATATAGTAAGTGAATGTCCTCTGTTAAGTGTGACTTGCCAAATATGC
Organism: Ceratopteris richardii; assembly: GCA_020310875.1. NCBI lineage: Eukaryota > Viridiplantae > Streptophyta > Polypodiopsida > Polypodiales > Pteridaceae > Ceratopteris > Ceratopteris richardii. The sequence continues at coordinate 52,785,058 of CM035430.1, read as the reverse complement.
AGGAAAGTTGGCCATGAGGCCCAAGAATGCCAATCAAGAGGAATGCCTGCAACAACATATTGGACACAAGGAGGACCCCTACCACCAACAAATGTGATGGCTTCTGCACCCAATCAAGGTAACACTTACAACCCTAGACAGAGGAATAACTTTGCAAATGGGCATAGAAGGCCAATCATTTGTTTCCGATGTGGAGAATGTGAGCACTATCAAAGTAGGTGCACTCTACCAGAAAATGCCCCTCCTTGCACAAACTGCCCAGAGGCCAGAGACCACTATACAAATTGTTGTCCTAAGAATCAAGCCTCTTCATCCGGGCCCCATATTCAAATGATTTCTGTACACAAAGAAGAAATGTTAGATCAGGTCAATGAGCCATCACCATCTACTAGGGTGGTGCAGCTAGAAGAAATAGACTCTTTTACAGTGCAGACAAGAAATAAAGGAAAGGCTCAAGTAGATATAGCTCAACAACCAAGAATTGATGGATTGAACAAAGACAAAGAGATATCTGGAGACAAAACCATTGCATGTGCAGATACTAGGCAAAAAGGAGATCCCATATGTACCAGTGATGCCATTGGGCATGCATTCAACAGGGCTCACGAGGAGTTTGGTAAGTCAATTGGAGCCCATGCTCTTAAGGAATCAGAGGCTTCAAAGCTTCTCAAATCCATGAAAAAGGAGGTTAGTATTTTTGATTTAATAAAGATGGATGGGAAATTCACGTAAGAACTATTGTAGATAATTGATGAGGCTTCTACTACAAGTTTGATAGCAAAGACTAGTGTTTTACATAAAGGAAAATTTGTAGGGGAAGCACCCCTTACATATTATAAAAGTCCTCAGCTGACAGTTGTTGGGAAAGATGGATGGATGATCCAAGAGATTGAGTAGGTACTGCTAAAACCTGCTTTGTACCAGCCCTCTTTAGCTTCAGACTTGATTAGTAGACTCCCTTAGCTTTCCAATGACACCAAGAAATGGCCTATGTCCTTTGGAAATGAAGTGTGTAATGATTGAATCAAAACAGATAACTTTGGAAGTCACAAAGTCAAGAAAACTTTCTATTTTGGTCTTGACACATGCTCAATGTTTTGCTCAGTGTGACCAGCACAGTAGCAATTGATAAAATTCCTTCTAGTTGTATTTCATTAGCTTAGTAAGCTAACATTTGCAAGTGGAATGATGTAAAATAATGAACTACGCACTCTTTGTGGATACGGTGGAAGAAGTATGATGCGAAGTTGATTGGCTCACGGGCAGCTAAGTCTATGGCAGAGTAAAATGGCCGAGATATGCCGTAAGTGCGCTTCTGTAGGTTTAGGATTGCTACTAGGAATCGGAGGGCGGATCTTTCTGGTTCCGGTCGACATAGGATGGCGTATTCATTGGATGAATATCTGGGGAACAACTCTATGATTCTGGCAACTAGTAGACTCGGGCCATTTTCGCGACCTTGCGATGGGAGTCGAAACGACTCAGTGAAGGTTTGGAAGGTGATTACTGTTCGGGAGGGTAAAGATGTGAAAGCCCAACTTTGCTCCTTGGCGGGTGCTTGAGCGATGGCATAGATGATCTGGGCAAAGAAGGGGTGGGATTCCACTGAATGCCAAGGCAGTTCAGCGAAATTTGCAAGCCCACGGTTGCGCAGGAACTCTCCTACATCGGCAGGGAGTCCATCACGGAAAGCGGCATAATTAGCCAAAGCTTCCATGGCGCAACAAAGATAGCAAGCTCAAAACGCAGGCACACAGGGATTTCACGATCATACAAAGCACTCAAACACAATAGCGATTTTTGGCGAAACAAAGATAGCAAGCTCAAAACGCAGGCACACAGGGATTTCACGATCATACAAAGCACACAACAGACGGCGCCAGTGTTAAACGCTGTTAGTTTCTTCTAACTGTCAGAAACACATCTAAGCACCTAAGTGGGTTCTTGGGAGTGGTAGGGGTCTGTTAGACAGAGGCCCTATACTTAGTTCCCAAAATAACTACTTCAGGTACAGATACTAAGAGCTCTATCGGAATATACTGTCCTTAGGCAATGCCATCACAGTCTTAGCTCAACCACATGTACCGACTTCACTGTACCAAACTTGTCAGTATCTTGATACCGGGCTAATTCAGAACAATACGCTACTGTACCGTTTAGCAGTAGTCCAACCTTCACCAAACAGCACTCACAATCAGGCAAATCAGATCATAGAAGGTTCCTGTTCCAAACCTACAGTACTGACGACTAACACACACTAGAATTATCCTTAACTATAGGTAACTCTCACCGTACAATTACAGGTCGTTAACAACACGACTTCTACACAACGTTCTTAGGGAAAGATTACCACAGTCACACAGACTCATCAATACTTAGCAGTTCAAACAAGAAGAGGAGCGCCACGTCGTACGTCTTCAGAATAAATCGTCACAAAGATCCACAGTGACCTCTTTCAGACAACGATCTAACGACTTACTGAATGGAATTAAACTCACAATGCAATCGAGATCAATAGAGAACAACACAGATACACAGTACACCAGAGTACGCAGAGCTTAAACAAGACACACTACATCAACACTCAGACATTCACCCAGACGAACAGTCGGGTGATACCCAGACATAGCCTGAAAAAACGCCTTCTTGCGCATTCCTTTTCATTGCTTTATATAGAAATTACAAATATGCACGTAACGACCTTTCGCGCGTGTTTTACAAAGATTTCTGTTATACCTGTCCCAATCCGGCGGCCAACTAACAGTAGCAGAAAGTTTGAGGCACTTGTGCTGGTGAACCAAAACCTATATATATGTTTGGCACAAAAGGAAAAAATTGCCTACATAAGCACTGTGATAGTGTGTTCGCAAACCAAAGCAAGCTCATGACACCACACAACAAAATTGTTTTGAACTCCTAATCACGGGTGTCGATGATGTGCTAGATGAAGCAGTGACTTGCTCTCATACCAATTGTTGGAGTTTGAGGTATTTGGGAGCGTGCGAATAACAAAAGAAAGAAGAAGAAGAAGCTCTAAGCACAACACATAATACTGATTGTGGTTACTCTGCTCTGAAACCACTTGTTGATGGCCGTCACGGCAAAGGCTTGAACCTTGTTAAGCCTGCGGAATTCGCCGCGCCACCGAAAGGATGCTAAGCTAGAGCGATATTAGAACACCTCTATAATCAACAGTAGCTTAGCAAGGTTACTGCCACTCAAAACATATAAGACTGTATTTTGAATTTACTGAAATTCAACGGGAACTTCACCGGACTGTCACCAGACTAACACTGTAATTATACCGGAATCAACTCCTATTCTGTTTGTAATTACTTCAAGTGAATATACATGAAGTAAGGAAGTGATGCGTGAACTTCCTTCACTGAATGAACTCTTTCTAAAGTTTAAGGAAAAACTTCACCAGTTCAGAGTGCCTCTTTCCGGTCAAACTTTGTCCTCTGTGTACATATCCATTTCATCGAAATCCTTGACGAACTGATAGTAGAGATGTCTAGCTATAAGATAAGCTATCTCTCATACAAAACCTTAATTTATTCTACGAGATATACTTCGTTGTTCTACCGGAAAACACATTTACTGAGAAAACTGTAACTGACCGAAAAATACGTTTACTGAGACAACTATAATTGACCGAAACATTCGTTTACTGAGAAAATAACTGTTAACTGACTTTCTACCGTAACATGAAAACTCAAGTTTCTTCACATACGAACAGTGCGCGCAAACTTCCACATGAACATGTGTTTTCTATTAGAGAAGATGTGTACAAACTAGCTTGGCCTTTTCTTCCTCAAGCTATGGAAACTCTCCTACACTGAGTAGTTTCTCTTTACCATCTCTCTCAGATGAATACCTGACATTTCAGGTTTCTGTTATTCATCTTTACATACGTGGTCTCTGGCGTCTTCTGAAAAACTTCTCCTCTTTTCTTGACCTCTATATGCGCTCTATTTAAACTGCACGCTCTACTCACGCACGTTCTTGCTCGCACTCCCTCTTTTTTCTTATGCACGTTCTCTCTTTATATACAGTTTTGATTCGGTATAATGAACTCTAACAAACTTTGATTCTGGAAGATTCTACGCTGCACATAACGGTCGTGAATTTGTCCCTTCACTAAGGCTTTTGATTTTCTGAATGCTTTGATTCTGCTTCTCTTTATCTTTCTTTTTCTTTTATGTCTGTCCGTATGTCAAATTCGTGAGTGATTCTTCAATAGCTCCCCCTCAATCACTAATTTGACTCTTCCTGTCTTTCATATATTTTTCTTTCTTTTATACCTGCCATTTCTTTGAATCTACTTGTCTTCGTTCCATCCAAGCTCTTTGTCAGAATATCTGCAATCTGATCTTTTGTCGGAGTGTATACTATTTCTATCTCCTTCTCCATTACCTTTTCCCTTAGGAAATGATACTGAATTTCTGTGTGCTTTGTTCTTGCATGAAATACTGGATTTGCTGCAAGATACAATGAGCTCATATTATCTCCATGTATGATAGGTATACCTTGATCAATACCCATGCTTTTGAACAAGGTCTGCATCCATATCACTTCTTTGGCTGCTTCTACAAGTCCTTTATATTCTGCTTATGTTGACGATAAAGCCACTGTGTGTTGTTTCTTCGAACATCAGCTCACTAGCTTATCTCCTAGGTATATCATATACCCATGCATTGATCTTCTGTCATCTTGACTTCCTGCCCAATCTGAGTCACTGAATGCTCTCAGCTGTATATCTGACATAAAAGGATAGTATAATCCTTCTTTTATAGTTCTTTTGATATATCTAAGAACTCTCTGTCCTGCAACCCAATGTTGATCTTTCGGACAACGCATGAACTGTGAGAGAACTCCCACTGCATAGCTAAGATCCGGTCGCGTTAGTGTAGCGTAAATTAGACGTCCCACTAACGACTGATACTTTCTCATATCTTTAAACTCTGCACCACTATATTTGCTGAGTTTATGATTTGCTTCAAGTGCTGTTGAAGCTTCTCTGCAATTCTCCATATTAAACTTCTTCAATAAGTTTCGGAGATACCTTTCTTGCGAAACATATACACCATGATCTGTCTATGTGATTTCCATTCCAAGAAAGTATGACAACTTTCCTAGGTCACTGATCTGAAACTCCTTTCAAGTAATCTCTTTACTTCTTTAATTCCTTCATCTGACGTACTTGTGATTATAATGTCATCTACATAGATACAAATGTAGATCATACCTTCTTCTGTTCTCTTAATGAGTAGACTTGCATCTGGTTTTGAACTTTGGTATCCAAGTTCATTGAGATACTTCACAAGTCTGTAATTCCAAGCTCTTGGAGCTTGCTTCAGCCCGTAAAGTGCTTTTCTTAATCTGCAAGAAAAATTTGGGTATCTGGAACTTACAAACCCTTCCGGTTGTTCCATATAGGCTTCATATGATATATATCCATTCAGAAATGCATTCTTTATATCTAGCTGACTTAGCTTCCATCCTTTAGATGCTGCTATAGCAATCACTGTCCTTATGGTTGACATCTTTGCCACCAGACTAAATGTCTCATCATAATCTATGCCATGCATCTGAGCATAGCCCTTGATAACCAGTCTAGCTTTGTATCTGGCTATCCTTCCATCTGCAAGTTTCTTAACTTTGAAAACCCATTTATTTCCAATTACTTTCTTACCATTTGGTTTTGGAACAAGTTCCCATGTCTTGCTCTCTTCCAGTGCGCTGAACTCTTCTTCCCATTGCTTCTTACCTTTAGCTTCATCATAGTTCTGAGGTTCTTCATCATCTTTGACCATATATGCATAATTTTTCTGAGTTATATAAGAAGTATCATAGGAATACCTTTCTGGTTGTTTCCTTACCCTGTTTGACCTTCTTGGTTCAAACTCTTCATGTGTATCTGAATACACATCTTCATCAAATCCCTGTTCATCTTCATTTCTCATACCTAATCTGATCCTGGACGTGCTTGCCTGCATATAGTCTTCATCTCTATTCACCTGTACAATTGATTTCCCTTTCTCTTTTCTTCTTACTTCTTCTTCAAATTCTTCAATTGTATGACTTTGAACTGTATACCAGCTTTTTTGTTCATCAAATGTAACATCTCTGGAAATAGTAAACTATTTTGTTAGAGGACTCCATAACCTGTAGCCCATCTGCTTTTCATCATATCCGACGAACACATATTTCTCTGCTTTTGGTTCGAGCTTATGTCTGTGTTGTGATGGTACATAAGCATAAGCTACTAATCCAAACACTTTGCAATGGTCAAGTTTGGTTTCTTTCCCCACCAAGCTTCATAAGGGGTCATTCCATCTAAAGCTGTACACGGTAATCTGTTTACCAAGTATGTAGCTGTATTTACGGCTTCAGCCCAAAGATAGTTTGGACAATCTTTTTCTTTTAGCATAGCTCGTGCAAACTCAACTAGAGTTCGGTTCCTTCTTTTTGCTACACGATTTTGTTGTGGTGTATACCTGCAGGTTATTTCTCTCTTAATACCTGCATTCCAAAGATAATCATTGAACTCTCGGGAGAAATATTCTCTACCTCCATCAGACCTCAGTCTCTTAAGCTTTCGACCTGTGAGTCTTTCAGCATATGCATGAAAATGCTTGAAAGCTCCAAACACTTCTGATTTCTCTTTCAAAACATAAAGAGTTATCCATCTTGTAGCATCATCAATGAATAGAACATAATACCTCGATCCGCTGATTGATCCTTCTTTTGTTGGACCCCATACATCTATATGAATGAGTTCAAGTACTCCATCATGTTTGAATCCTTTCTTCTGGAAAGGTAACCTGTGGGCTTTTCCCATCTGACATGCTTCGCATTTGTGTATCATGTGTTGGTTCTGTACATTCAGTAATCCCAACACTGATTGATTTGAAATCATAGCTTTAATTCCTTTTTCATTGAAATGACCTAATCTCTTATGCCAGAGATCAAGTTCTGTAATCACCTTTTCACCATGTGTGAGCAGCGCTTGGCCAATGTTCCCTTGTACTCTGAAAGTAAAGAGTCTACCTTCTTTCTTACCAGAGACAATCTGATTATATCCATTCTCGAGATCTTCTACAAATACTCCTTCATTTGTAAATCTGACCTGAAAACCTTTCTCAACTATTTGTCCTACACTAATTAAATTTTCGGTATTTTCGGAACATACAAAACATTGGTTAGCAAATCTGCTCCACTTTTACATTTCACTTTTCCAATTGAATGTACACTATGCCTCATATTGTCACCTGTTTGAATAGTATGACTAGAACTACCTTTTTCCAATTCTGACATCAGTTCTATATTTCCTGACAAATGATTAGAACATCCAAAATCAATGTAAAATACCTTTAGGTCTTCGTTATCTGATGTGCTGATTGAGTTCATCATCAATGATGTATGACTTTCATTCTGTGTATCATTTGCGTAGTTGTTGTAGGTGGTGTTATAGGATTGATTCTGTCCCCAGCTTCTTGCTCCACCTCTACCATAGCCTCCTCTTTGATTCTGTCTTCCTCTTTGAAAATTACTTTGATATCTTTCGCTTCTACCTCTGCTGTTACTGTTCTGATTTTGATTTGATCCTTGTTGATTGTGCCAGCAATCATGAGCCAGATGATTACTTAATCCACAGATCCAGCAAGCCTTCTTGTTGTTGTTGTGACTACCTCTTCCCTTTCCAAAGCCTCTTGCTCTTCCTCTGCCGGTGCCTTTACCTCTTGCGTAATAAGCCTGAGAACTCGACTCTTCTTCATCTTTTGACTTACCTTTGTCTGCTTTCTTCTTGTTCTTCATGTACATTGTAGAACTTTGTCCTTTATCTGCATCTCCTTTCAGGTCTTGCTCATATGTGAGCATCAAACCAAGCAACTGATTTAAATCTGGTACAAAATGATTTAAAGAAAGTTCAGTTGAGAGTACGAAAGGTTTCCACCTTTCATCTCCTCTCAAAACTGTTAGCAGTTGCGCTATCAATCTCTGATCTTTGACATCTTCATTTATGGATCCAAGACTATCTACTAGATCCTTCATCTTAGTGACATAGTCACTAATGCTTTGATTCGACTTCTTTTTGAACGTTGTGAATTCGGACCATAAGCTAGCCTTCCTAGCTTTCGTAGTATTTTGGAAATGATCTTCCAACGCACTCCATATGTCCTCCGCTTTCTCCAGACCTCTAATGTGCGGTAGTAGATGATCTGTAACGGTATTATAAATGTAAGCTCTTGCCGTTGCATCTTTCTTCTGCCACAGCTTCAAGGCTTCTAATTCTTCTTTTTCCGGTTGACTATCATCTTCAAAAGTCGGCTTCTTTTCTTCTCCGGTCACATACATCATTAAGTCCTTACTCATAAGTAAGGCTTCCACTCGCATTACCCATGTGGGATAATTATCTCTGTCCAATTTATCAATTTGGACATGATCTGCCATGATCTTCTTGTTTCTGTTACTTCTGGTGAGTGTAATGTTAAAGGGTTTTACCTTTTGTAAACCTTTACCCTTGAGAATAACTTCGAAACGTTTCTTGATGCCGTTTGTTGTTGATTCTCTTTCCGTTCCTTCTTCTGAGAAACTTTTTCCGTTCTTCAGAATCTTTTCTGTTCTGGTTCCACTTGTTGTGGTTAACCGGCTTTGAACCCTCTTCTTAGATCTCACGGCTCTGATACCACTGATGGTGGTTCCTCTACTCTGAAACCACTTTTTGATGGCCGTCACGGCAAAGGCTTGAACCTTGTTAAGCCTGTGGAATTCGCTGTGCCACCGAAAAGATGCTAAGCTAGAGCGATATTAGAACACCTCTATAATCAACAGTAGCTTAGCAAGGTTACTGCCACTCAAAACATATAAGATTGTATTTTGAATTTATTGAAATTCAACGGGAACTTCACCGGACTGTCACCAGACTGACACCGTAATTATACCGGAATCTTACCGGAATCAACTCCTATTCTGTTTGTAATTACTTCAAGTGAATATACATGAAGTAAGGAAGTGATGCGTGAACTTCCTTCACTAAATGAACTCTTTCTGAAGTTTAAGGAAAAACTTCACCAGTTCAGAGTGCCTCTTTTCAGTCAAACTTTGTACTGTGTGCACATATCCATTTCACCGAAATCCTTGACGAACTGATAGTAGAGATGTCTAGCTATAAGATAAGCTATCTCCCATACAAAACCTTAATTTATTCTGCGAGATATACTTCGTTGTTCTACAGGAAAACACATTTACTGAGAAAACTATAACTGACCAAAAAATACGTTTACTGAGACAACTGTAATTGACTGAAACATTCGTTTACTGAGAAAATAACTGTTAACTGACTTTCTACCATAACATGAAAACTCAAGTTTCTTCACATACGAACAGTGCGCGCAAACTTCCACATGAACATGTGTTTTCTATTAGAGAAGATGTGTACAAACTAGCTTGGCCTTTTCTTGCTCAAGCTATGGAAACTCTCCTACACTCAGTAGTTTCTCTTTACCATCTCTCTCAGATGAATACCTGACATTTCAGGTTTCTGTTATTCATCTTTACATACGCGATCTCTGGCGTCTTTTGAAAAACTTGTCCTCTTTTCTTGACCTCTATATGCGCTCTATTTAAACTGCGTGCTCTACTCACGCATGTTCTTGTTCGCACTCCCTCTTTTTTCTTATGCACGTTCTCTCTTTATATACAGTTTTGATTCGGTATAACAAACTCTAACAAACTCTGATTCTGGAAGATTCTACACTATACATAACGGTCGTGAATTTGTCCCTTCACTAAGGCTTTTGATTTTTTGAATACTTTGATTCCGCTTCTCTTTATCTTTCTTTTTCTTTTATGTCTGTTTGTGTGTCAAATTCGTGAGTGATTCTTCAACAAATATTGTGTGTATTACCAAGTGAATGTACAAAGATAAGTAACTCATTAGGGTTATGGGTGTATATACAAGCTGGGAAAAAAAACCTCCTAAAAAGGGAAAAAAGTGCCCCGGTGGTCCTAGTGTGTTCACACACATTACTGAAGTATATCAACACATGGTAGGAGTGAGAGTTAACTCCCTCTCTCTCCCATTTTGACAACAACTTTGAATTTCGGGCATGCATGAGCGGGATTGTTCACTCATTTGTCTCTATCCTCTCTTCATTGTGTTATCATTGGTTCACATAGTTAGTGGGGGGGGGGGGGGGGGGGGGGGCTTACCCTCTCCCTCACGTTCTCCCCCTTTCATTCGATCAGGGTCGAGTGTCTAGCCTACTCCCCCTCTTTCATCTATTGTGTTGATGTAGGTTGAAGCCCTTCATCAGCTTCCCTTCCTCATTGCTATCAATGTTGATTTGGATGCTCCATTGCCCTTTGTTCTATCCATTGCCACTTTGGATTAAGCCTTGCTGCCCATCTGCCACTACTACAGGTTTGAGTACTCACGTTTGTTGTAGTTTTAGCCTCATTGCCTATCCATCTTCATTGATAGGTTTACCTTCACTCCTGATCCAAATCTAACACTTTGCTACCCATTCTCCACATGCTTTAGTGTGCATGGGGGAGCCTCAAGGTCCCTCGTGGCATGGGTTTGAGCTCCAATGCCCCATCCTCATGCCTGCTCTCTACTCAAGGGGAACTTTTTTACTTTTTTGCCTCCCTTCTACCACACCTTCATGAAGATAGACAATTGAAGCTTCGAGGTCTCCCCACTATGGTGTTTTGAAGCGCCTTTTCAATCCCTTGTGCGATGAATCCATATTTTCAATGCTATGAGAGCATCTTTGAGGCACAAATAATCTTCTATTATAAATAGCAATCATATGGTTACGCCTTGTTGTGCTTCCCCTTTTCGGATCCCCCTGTCACTTATCTGCTACTCCCCTAACATCCCTATGTGGTGGTGCTCCATCATCTTTTAAGCTCACTAGTTTAATTGTGCCTCTTCGAAGTGGATGTCGATCGGTTGCGTGGCTATGCCTAGTCCTATATTAATCCAGATGCACCCCTCGCTAGAGGGAGACATCACTTGCTACTTGGACAAGTGCACATGCGGGTCAGAGCTTGTATGACCACCCGTCCTTGGGATTATGTACACACCCTCTCCCATTAGGTGTTTTAATTTATCTAATTTTTCATCATTCGTGTGTATTTTAGGTTGAAATCCGTGGAGTGCATGTGGGGGTTGGAGCTTGTGTGACTACCCGCGCTTGGGGATTATGTGCACACCCTCTCCCATTACTTGAAGAAAATTATACATATTATTGCTTCATTTTGTATGTGCCTTTGGAAGTACAATTTGAGAATCTGACTTCTCATTGATATTTGCAAGTTGCTAGATGCTATTGTGCTTAATGACACCTGAAAAATAACAATGTTCATGTGGATCCTAGTTGCCATATATGTTTATGAGAGTTTCTTGAAACTGCATGATAACGTGCTCTTAAAGTGGTAGTTTTTTTTAATTTCCCCATATGGGATGGTGCCCAAGCTCCCCCACCCAAGCATTGGCTTCATTTTCAAGTAGAATTGATGGAAGGAGTGCCACTTCATTGACATCTACTGATTGGTTATTGCATAATAAATACATTATTTCTTGATTATTTTTTCTCTATCTATAACCCCTTCACTTTCACATGCAACATCCTACTCTATTCACAAGAATAATGCATGTTTACATGATCATTTAAGAGCTTTCAATGCTCATTATTATGCTCCAGTCACTCCCATGTTCATGTCTTCATACCATATGCTAAAGATGAAAGATAATAAGATTAGTGTGTTGGAAATGAAGCATAACAAATCTCACAGGTCCCATAAGTATCGAGGATCTTCAACATAGATTCCATAGGTCCAAGATTCCATAGGTTCAGGATCTACAACACATATTCTAGCAATCTTCAAATATTGACAAAACATGAACATACCACATTTAATCATACAAATGATGAGACAAAGATAGAGAGAGACTATACAACATGTGTAAAGTGTTACGTAAGCCACTCCTTACTCACACTATCATATATACAAATGTCAATTTACAATGTGCGAGTCGAAATTATCAACCACTCTATGTGAAGAGAAATAGATGGATGAGTGAATGTACAAATGTAACAAGAATATTTAGATGTATGGATAGAAATCTGAATATATATGAGATGTGTGACCTAAAAGGTTGTAGAAGAGTGAATATGAGTGACAGAAAGAGGAAGGATCAGTTTAACACTGATAATCAGCAAACCCTCATATGAAATTAGGCTATGCAAGACCCTAAATCCGATATGTGTGTGAAAAGATCACATACAAAAGTAGCAAAGAATTCTAACAAGTTTGCTGCCAGAAATCCTCAAACTCATATGAACACACATTCTCTAACACCTCATCCGAATGCATGTAGCATGCATGTACTGATTCTCCTTTAGATATGCCAAATAGGACTCCTCCTAGTATGGATGCGACCGCCTCCATAAACTCCAAGTAGTACCTGTCTGCATAAAGAGAATATGTACCTAAATTCTTAACATAAGATGCAAATCTTATGTTAACCTCCATCCAATGTCTTTGAAGTACACTGAAATCTTCATGTAGAAGACAATCTTCAAATACATTATGTAGATGGCTGATCCACACCACCAAGCTGTTGATGCTTAAGTCCTCTCCATAAGCAAGAGTGTGAGCACACTCTTGTTCTCCAAGAAGAACTCCATAGCCGCTTCTCAACATGCTCCAAAATAGCACCATGGCTGCCCCATGTGCTAAGAGCACCACCTCTATTGAGGGACCAAGCTCCAAAGCTTGTTGTTGCAAAAGGTGTAGGATAACTTAACAATGAGCCAAGCTCTTCTTATATAGTTTTAGGGGCCAATCCAAAAGCATATAATAAAGCATAAAACTTGAATCGTATTCAAAAAACAAACAAAATCATACACGAACTATAATTGTGATCCGTCCGTTTTGAAAGTAAAAGCATAAAAAGAACTTTCCATTCTTCACGAATGCTGCCGATGGGTATCGAACCCGATGGATTCTTTGGGAGGACAATGGTCTAGCCACGACGCTGCTACGCTTTTGCTGTACGCTACTAAATCTGTATACTAAGGAAAATTGACCAATGACCATGTACTTATATGACATTGTTTCCAACAATCCCCCCTGCAATGTCATATTGGTACAAAATGAACTGGATATATATAACTTCATTCATCTGTAAACTTCATAAGCTTCAAACTTGTACTCCCCAAATTGAACTTCAAACCTTTTCTTCAGATGTCTTCTTCAAAACTGAATTTGACTTTTCTTCAAACGTCAAACACCTGAACTTGCTGAATATGAACCATAATACTTGAGAAAATATGAAAACTAGATATCCAATAGTGTACACATCAAGCAATCATTTGTTTGACAACAAATATAGCATGTACTGACTTTGAACCTGTTATCTCCTATCCTCTCAAACCTGTAAGCATACACTAGGATCCACATATTTGCATTTACCTTAAGAAAGGTTTCTCAACGTACTTCTACTGTGTCATGTAAATACACTAAACATAATCAGAAACTGAATCCTGGGACTTGTGACTGACAACTCACAACTTAGTGTATTATGAACACTAGCTGGTTCATCTCTGACTATACTCAACTCAACTCATGAGTCTTACCAAAATTTCATATCTATGATGTCATCTTGTCTTCATCTTTATTCTATTTGTAAGTCTTTCATACCTCTTTCCTTCAGAATATGGTATAAACATATATGTGTGCACCTCCAAAAAACATACCTCTATGAAATATCAAATTTCTCTTCAATAGAATTCTGGAACCTTCTCCTGAACAGGAACATCCTAAAAGGAACTTTCTCTAGACATTTTCCTTCTTCCTTCTTCTTTCAAAGCTGGAACATAAAGAGAAACTGACAAAGGAAATACAGAAATACCTGATATAGGAATACTTGGAATTCTTATAGGTATGACTGCAATCTTTCACATATGGCTAAAAACTAAGTCTTCATGTTTCATCACCCCCCTGGATGATTTAACACTAGTATCCAAAATTCTTCAAATATATCAGACTTTATGAAATTTGGAACATCTTCCTTCATAAATCTAATCTTTCATAACATTAATACCTGTGTCTAAAATAAATAATTTGAACCCTTTTATTAGCATTGTGCACATGCCAATAACTTTCCTTGTCATTCCTCAACTTCCCAAAATCTAGAATAAGGTTAGCAGATCTATCATAAAAACCTTGTTGAAAGCATTTTAGGATTCATAACCTTCTGCAACATAACAAGTATCTTCTTCTATCTCTCTATAACACAAATTTGATAGAACCTGAATATTTGACTTACTTCTTCCAATGCTAAGAACCTTACAAACAAAGGATAGACAACTAAATCATCAATACTCAAGATCTTCAAGACCTTCAAGATCATACAAGATCATCCAAGATTATATAAGATCATACAAGATCATCCAAGATCTTACAAAATCATATGAGATCATCCAAGATCATACACGATCATACGAGATCAATGATCTTTCCAACAAAATACCTGTGTAGAATCTGCTTTCATCAAACCTCATGACTGAATGTTTGATTTGTTACCTGAATGTCTCTAAGTTTCCATGCTTCTCACATAAATTTGTAAAACTTTTATTCAACTAGATCCTTTCCAAGAATCTATAATACTTACTTGAAATATAAGTGGACAAACTCTCACCTTGAGAACTCCAAAAGCTACAATTTTGATACTTCATATTTTCATATTCTTCTCGGGTGAAATGTGATAGTATCTGTTTGACTTTCTTTTGGCTAACTCCACTTATCAATCAAGTGATAAGATCTGATGGAACACCTTTCTGAATACAAGCATGTATCCAAAAGTCTAGACAATCATAGAAAGTAGATTCTTCAATTGATTGGTCCAACAAAAATCTGTATTTTCTTGAATTTTCTAAATTTTTTGAAAATACTGAATATGAGGTAACTTTTCCAAACACAAAAGCTCACTCCAAGTCTCCAACATTTGCTACAAATACTCTTTTACCTCAAGAGTTAGGTCAAGAAGAAATATACTTCTCTACAACTTGTCATCTACCAAGTAGCTCTGAATTGACACTCCATGAATTCTTTGAGGGAACATATAAGTGCCTGCTCAAAAACTTCAACTTATATGTAACTCATACATATGAGTCAAAATATACAAGTTGTCTTCAACTACTAATTTTCTTTCTCTCAATGTAATTCTTTGTCAAATCTACTAAATCATGACCAAGTATCATGCAAAACAAGAAACCCCTTCTTCTTTAAAACATCTTCACACAAGATTGTTCTAGTAGACTTGTCTTTGGATGTAGAGGATAAAATAAGAAAAGTATATGGAAAATATATGAGAAAAGGAATTCTTACTTTTCTTTTTGAAATGATGGACTTTCTTCTTTTGCATCTTTTTTCCACCTGATGATGATGTCAACATCTTCAAACTTCTCTTCCATACCTTTTTTTCTCTTCATCTTGAAGTAGCAAACACTCTTGACTTCTTCAAGTGAACTTTTTCTCTTCCTCTAGTGCTAAGAGTAAGAGACAAAACAAACATGGTATATAAATGGAAGTGAATATAGAATCATGTTTTACCATCTCCTCATATCTCTGAATCAAAATTCTGCTTCAAATGTGACTGATATGACTAAATTCACCAACCTTTTGTCTGAATGATGAATTACCTTTCTAGAGTTACCACTCTAGATACAAAATGTGAGCAAAAATGTCCAACCAACTTACAACACAAGATTGGTTGAAAACAAAACTGATGCTCTCCACATTTGTCTTCTTAGATGAGCTTTCTTGTCATGAAAGAGATCTATCAAAACTCATCTAATCTCCTTGTTTTTTATAGTTTTGATGTAGCTAATGCTTTTACTTTCAAAGAATGAAAGTGTATGAAAGCACTTCTCGAATCCTTCAAATCTCTTCATAACTGCTCTTCTAAGATATAACCTGCAAATGATAATCTGATAGTAGAAACTAATACCTGTGATTTGATGTTGATCTGGTTCCTTGATCTTCTCCAAACCATTATTTTTCCTCGAATTTGAAGTAGCCTTCTCTTCATCAAGTCTTGCTCTTCAAACAATACTTCTATAAAGTATTTTCATACTCTTCCAAAATGTATTTGGCTGCTAACAGATCATCAACTTCATACTCCACACTGATGAATAAACATGTGACCGAATTGTCTAATTCTCAAATCTTTACTCATCTAGATTAAGTGTGTATGTCAAATGTTAGAAGATGCTCTTAAATTATATGTTGTAACCTTAGGAATCTAGGAACCTGAGAACCTGATAACCTGGGTACTTGTGAGCCTTCAAACCAAAGATCTTATACCAAAGACCTAAGGCTCTGATACCAAGTGTTGGAAATGAAGTAGGCCCATAACAAATCTCACAGGTCCCATAAATATCCAAGATCTTCAACATAGATTCCATAGGTCCAAGATTCCATAGGTTTAGGATCTACAACACATATTCTAGCAATCTTCCAATATTGACAAAACATGAACATACCACATTTAATCATACAAATGATGAGACAAAGATAGAGAGAGACTAGACAACATGTGTAAAGTGTTACCTAAGCCACTCCTTACTCACACTATCATATATACAAATGCCAATTTACAATGTGGCAGTCGAAATTCTCAACCACTCTATGTGAACAGAAATAGATGGATGAGTGAATGTAAAAATTTAACAAGAATATTCTAAGGTATGGACATAAATCTGAATATATATGAGGTGTGTGACCTAATAGGTTGTAGAAGAGTGAATATGAGTGACACAAAGAGGAAGGATCAGTCTAAAACTCATAATCAACAAACCCTCATCTGAACTTAGGCTATGGAAGACCCTAAATAAGATACGTGTATGAAAAGATCACATATTTACAAAAGTAGCAAAGAATGCTAACAAGTTTGCTGCAAAAAATCCTCAAACTCATATGAACACACCTTCTCTAACACCTCATCTGAATGCATGTAGCATGCATGTACTGATTCTCCTTTAGATATGCCAAATAGGACTCCTCCTGATATGGATGCCACCACCTCCATAAACTCCAAGTAGTACCTATGTGCATAAAGAGAGTATGTACCTGAATTCTTAACATAAGATGCAAATCTTATGTTAACCTCCATCCAATGTCTTTGAAGTACACTGAAATCTTCATGTAGAAGACAATCTTCAAATACATTATGTAGATGGCTGATCCACACCACCAAGCTGTTGATGCTTAAGTCCTCTCCATAAGCAAGAGTGTGAGCACACTCTTGTTCTCCAAGAAGAACTCCATAGCCGCTCCTCAACATGCTCCAAAATAGCACCATGGCTGCCCCATGTGCTAAGAGCACCACCTCTATTGAGGGACCAAGCTCCAAAGCTTGTTGTTGCAAAAGGTGTAGGATAACTTAACAATGAGCCAAGCTCTTTTTATATATTTTAGAGGCCAATCCAAAAGCATATAATAAAGCATAAAGGTTGAATCATATTCAAAAAACAAACAAAATCATATGCGTCATGATCCGTCCGTTTTGAAAGTAAAAGCATAAAAAAAACTTCCCATTCTTCGCCAACGCTGTCGACGGCTATCGAAACCGGGTGGATTCTTTGGAAGGTCAATAGTCTAGCCACGGTGCTGCTGCGCTTTTACTGTAGAGAGTACTAGAACAGTAGCTACTAAATCTGTATACTGAGCAAATTTGACTAATGACCATGTACTTATATGACATTGTTTCCAACATAATGCACACTTGCATAATTGTCACACATGCACCTTCTAAGTTGATTCTTTTGATGTGTGCATATGATTGAACTTAGTGGCTACCTCACCAAGTGCACAATAGTTCAAAGCTTAGACATTAGTTTTGGATCCTGATCATTGTTGACTCCTAAACTAGAGAAGCTAGGATGCTTTTGAAGGTTTTAGGTATAATTCATGTTGACTGAATCCATGCTTCTTGGAGCTTTCTCTTCTTGTGAACATACGCAGTCTTTGAAGGTATTTTATTGTTTCCATATTAGAAAGAAAGTCAAAGGGTTTTTGGTGACTTCCCACGTATTTGGGATTGTATGACATGGACAAAGATGGTGGAGCCTTCATTGGTTCATAAAGCAACGATGCTAAGGAAGGTTTTGTGCTCATAATTGTTTTTTGATTGCATGCTATGATTATTTTATTATAGGTATTGAAGGTCTTCATGGAAAGCTATGATTCTGTGATTTGGTTTTGTGACTTCTGTTGGAGCAAGTCTATGACAAGCCTAAGTATTGGCTTGAGTCCCACAAAGTCATAGAAGAAGCCTTAAAATGAAGACAATGTAAAGTTCACTTGTGAACTATCTCTTGTAACTTTTGAAGAGTTTACTTAATGTAAAAGTGAAAGAATCTTAAGTGGTTGAGTCCACTTGATCAAAAAGGGAAAGAGGAGCCACGAATTTGTGATTTTTGGTAGGTAGAGAATCAAATCAATCACTAATTGATTGGAGAGTGATTGAGGGAAGTTAGCCTCCCAAACTCAACTATAAATAGATGGTAGCTTTAGTCGTGGTTAGAGAGACCTATGTGAAGACCTCCAAGAGCTGAGCTTTATGCCATATCAAGGTGTGATTACAAGGCACACATATGTATCAGTAAGTCCATTGTATTGTACAAGAAATATACTTTGATTTTCATGATCTCATTTGAGTTCATATTTCCATGTTCTTGTGAAGTGTACTACTCACTGCCATATCTCTCAGTTTTCTTAGTCAGATTGCAGAGATGGTTTCTCTGAGCTTGGTGCATCATTTTCAGTGATTTAACTTGTTAAAGTTAGCTCTATAAGTCTACTATATGCTCATCAATTTTCATTTCATTTGGGTATTGAAATCCTCAGTTATGTTCAGTTGAATTCAACCCTATCTATCATTTTCACTTCTCTGTCAGGTACCCGACTTTTTACTCATCTTATGAGAGCTGTTTCTCAGTGTGTACTTATCCAAATTCAATGATTTAAAGTGTATTGGATTCAGCTTACTGTCTAGTAGAAGCATACAAATGTTCATAATCATTGGATTCTTAAATCTGGAGTTATGTTCATTTGTCTAGTATAAGCAGCCCGTCAAAATCGGGATGATGTCATCACTTGCTAAACCTCATTCTCAGTGTATGGTTCATTATTTTTGATGAGATTACTCTTGAAAGTTAGCTCTTGAAGTTAACTAAACTTCCCAAAGAGGAATTAAGCTAATTGCTACTATGCTCAAAGAATTATGCAAAACATTGGACATGTGTATGAACCAAAAATAGCAAGTTCTTCACCTCTGAGCTAACTCCAACTTATCTGTTTTGATCTATCTTTTTGTCAGTGATCTTCCAAGGTACATAGGGTGTCTAATACATCCATTGGCAAGCTAAAAGGGCCCACCACATACTCCTGGAGTTCATTTGGCTAGTGTAGATCAAGGATTTTGAAACACCTCTTCATCTTCAAGCACATACCTATCCATCTCTTCACAACTTCCCCTCAAGGGGATTGTGTCCCAAACCATTTCCAAGAGGTTGAGGTGATTCAATGCCTTGAAAATTTCAAACTTCTTCAACTGTTGGCATTCCAACGCAGAGCTTGGGATGTCCAAAGCTTTTACATAGTGTTGTAAGGCTATGGGGGAAAATTGTTCTAGGTAGTAATCTAAGACCATGCTTGACATACAATGGGAGTTGAGGGTTAAGTTTTCTTCACCTTCTCTCTTCCTTTTTCATCCCATGCATCTTGTTTTGGATCTCGATTATTAGTACTCAAAATCTTCAAGGATCTTATTAATGCTCATCCTCGTGCTTCCATAATCAAGAGTTATATGTGGGAGTGGAGGAGGTTGCAACCTCTTGAAGTTGCTTAGGCAACCATTTCTACTCGTTTCTCTTTCATTCTTCCCCCATACACGTGGTAGCTTCACAAGCAATTTATGATTAGTGAGAAAATCTATTACGAATGCTCATTCTTTGTTGCTCACTTTCAAAACTTATCATTTCTCTTGTTTGAAGCTTCTTAAAGATATCCATGCACTTTATGTTTCAATCAAGAAACATATATTTGTTTAAACTTCTATATGTGCCCACATGCTACTGTTCCATGCTCTTTTCTAATTATTGATAGGTTTCTGAAGGCCTCCTCTATGGACCAAGCTTCAAGAAGTTTCCTTTTGCTGGTTTGGTTTTCTGACTAGGCTAGGATTGTGGTGTGGAATCCACCCCTCGAGAGCTCATGTGCTATCATTAAGAGCATAGTTTTGGAGTTCATATGGGGATATGAGTCTACATGACACACTTGAGGGAGGCTTGTGAATCTTACGCAATTGATTGCTCTTTCTCTATTATTATGAAATCTATCTATTTCACACTTGGGTTTATGTCATATCTAGCTTTGGGTGATGGAATTTCATGTCATATGCATCCATTTGGGTTGAGTATAGGCATAGTATTTAGGGTTTGGGGTTTCATATTTTGTGAAATATAGGAAAGGGATATTTATGCACTTTATTGCCCTAAGGAAACATTATTTGCTCACATTATCGACTCTCTAAGGAAACATTATTTGCTCACAGTATTGGCTCTCCAAGGAATACATTATAAAATCCTAAAAAAGAACTAAGTGCCAATCATTTAGGAAAGCATTGTATCCCCATACATTAAGGTGTCTTAGATGCACATTCTACCTTAAGATCTCCACTTTAGCAATTTTTTTATGATTGATCTTGTTAAAGGCTTGCATAGGTTGAAGCTTTTCAAAGCTTCCATGAGAGCTTGATGCTACCCATTTGACTCATGCAAGTCATCCACTCATGGACTGGAAGGCTAAGAACTCCCACACTCTTAGGAATTCATTCAAAGTGAGCTCTTACAAAATTAAAACTTACTATCAAAACACTTACACCTTTGGGGCATTGCATTGCACATATTATGTTGAATATTTGAGATCTTTGAAGTCTTATTGACACTTCACAATGTGAGTCTATCCTTCTAAGTTCTTTACTTGTCATGTGCTAAATTTTTATGATCTAAGAAATGCTTCTTTGCACTTGATGATTAGGTTATCGAACATTTTATGATTACTTGATTTGTCCATACCTATGCTTAAAGAGGCATTATAGACTCTATTTGAACTTACCTTTGGGGGGAGTTGCACAGACATTTCATTCGAGGGAGGATTCGATATTTATGTCTATGAGATAACTTTAGATGCATCATTTGGGGAGTTACATATCGTGCTTATATGGTCACTTCACTTCATTAGGCAAGGGACATTTTCGTGTTCTTCGAGGCATTTGGTATTTAAGAGTACCACTTATTCACATAGGGTGCATTCTCACTCATGTTTCCCTTTTGTTGACTTATTATCATGCTTCAATGAATGAAACATTCATGTATATGTGACAAGTCCCTGCATATTTTCTATCCAAACAAGTGCTAAACACTCATTTTTAGGTTTTTAAGAGGGTGCTCCATTTCCTTCCATTTTTTAAAGTTCATGGATTGTTTTTCTCTCTTTTTTTTGCAGGTTTTCGCACATATGAAACTCTCTTTTGTGGGTTCAGTGACTATGCACTTGTGAGATTGTGTTGAGGCCCACAGAAGAGACATTTCAAAAGAGGGATATTCTATTTTTTAGGGCTGAACTGATCTTATGAGGCAATTACAGTACCTAAGTTGCCATCCACTCCTTACTTGAAAATTTTTGGTATGCTAAAGACATAAAACATTATTCCTTCTCTTAGTTTTGTCTAGGGCGACAAAGCCTAGAAGGGGCAGAGTGTTGTAGGGGCTACAAAAATCACAAGCATGGATGCATATGGAGGGTGGACCCTTGAAGGTGATGAGGCATTGGTGGTGGCACCCAAAACCCTCTATGTATGGGCTTATCCATAGAAACTACCCATTATCCCTTTTTGTACACGCAACATAAAACCCACATCTTATCTTTTACATACTTATTTTAAGAAAACCAATCCTTTTTATTTAGAAAGATATTTTTCGTTTTACTATTTGCATATATACTAAATTTTGTGTCATGAAAATCCCCTTCTTATTTATTTTCATATCCATTAGGATTGCCTTTGATTTAGCACATGTGGTCTTTTTACCACATGTCTTTTGTTTACATCTCTTCTCTCTTCTATATAAGGAGAGGCTTCTTATGTATTTGGAGTCCCTTGGCCTCTAGGTGAAGTGCCATTTTTTGTTCTCCCATATCCATGTGTGGTTGATGGTGGTCTCCTCCTATGTGGATTTAGCTTGGGTGTGTATGGGTGTAGGGGTGTTTGATCTTGTTCAAGGATACATGCCTTTGAGAAGTTTTCTACATTCCTTGTATCCTTCCTAGCACAACTTGGGAGGAATCTTTTGCTTCCATGTGAGGGGATAAGGGTCAAACAGAAAGAGAAGTTGGAAACTGGAGGCAATCAACATCATTTATGCATATTTTGGAGCTAATCATCTATAGTTTTGTAATTTTATTGCAGTTTTGTAAAGGCCAAGGAGTTGAGCCTCAAGATTACTTTCCCAACCATATGTAATGTTTTTTATGAATCTTGAGGACTCATTTTGATGTTCAAATGGACTTTATGATCATTTTTAACTTATGTGCATTTTTCATGTGGAAAGGGTCTTGTTCTTGAGTATAAAGAACAAGAACCTTAGTAAAAACAAGTTTTTTTTGGAATACTCAAGAAAAATTTCGTGCATCTTGCTTCTTGAGCTCTTTCCGTCCATCTCCTTCTTTGTTTGGAGCTTACATGGTGTTCTTGAGGTGTCCCAACCCCATACCTATCGATGATAGGTGTTTTCAAGAGTGCATGTATAAGGTCCATTGCTTTGTGGGTCCTTTCTTCATACACTTGAGCATGTTAAACATACAAAATTTGACATTAAAGTTGATGTAATACCAGATGATGTTGGTTGTACATTATGCTAGTGGGTATACAATAACTTTTGGCACCATTGCCAAGAAGCTATTGTTGCTTAAGGTCCCTTTTTAATCTTGAAGCTTGGGAGAGGTGGTAAGAAGCTTTGATGGTGAGTATTTTTGGGTTTCTTGAAGAGTTTTTTCACATATCTCTATTTTTTTCATCTTTGTTCTCTCTTTTAATCGTAGAAGTAGGTAATAGAATAGAAAAATGTCATTGTTTTATCATCTTGTGCAAGGTAGGAGTAGAGGAACTCAGTAGAGTAGATCATTGGTAAGTGTAGCTCAATGATGAGTAGCACCTCCTTTAATGTCAATCCGGGAAGACGTGAGGATGGTATGAAGACCTCGAGCAAGTGGTGGCACAAGTGCGTGAGTGAGAAGCACACAAACATGCACACACATACACACACACACGCACACACGACAAGACAAAGAGTCAGAATCAATGGAGTCCTTAGATTACTTTTCAAGAAGCTCTTACCAGTTTGTTTCTATTACAATCTAACCTCAAAAATGAGCTCCCTAGCTCCTTTTATAGTTTTTGACTAGATTTGGCCCTGTTCAGACCTAGTGTCCGGCCTAGTTAAAAATTAGGTTCCAGGGCTTATTTGAGGGCTCAAACGAGATCTAAAAATTACCAAAATTGGCAGGTAGATACTTCTAAAGCTCCTCAAGCTCAAGGACTCCTTGGCTTGCACAAAATGGAGCTACAAAAATATGAAATGGTATTTACAATGGTGTTTAGTGATAAGAATCACTTTTAATTGGTGTAAGGGTTTTTGAAAAGTCAAAGGGTTGCCTAAGTGCTAGATTTGCGTGAATGCTCATACTTGCTTCTTCATGAGGAAAATTATTGGCCTATTTGCCAGATCTTCGTTGACTCCCTTGTCTGTTGCTAACACCCCCCCCTCTCTCACGTCTGTCGTCCCTGGCAGACCCTTGTTGTGTGGGTTTTTGGATGTAGTACTCGACGACATCCTGCGCTAAGTGATGTTCAGCAATTCTCAATCCTTTGGCCAAATCTGTGAGTAGAGCATCCCAGTCTACCGGCCCGGGAACCTCTGGATGTGGTATACGTAGCTTTTCGGAATGGAGAGCTTGTTCCACTGCAAACAACTGCAAGAGATGGGATGGTCTGGGAATGAATATCTCGGAGTGATATTCCCAGAATCCCGTGACAAACATCTCTTCAAATGTTTGTTTGAAGCAGGCCGGTAGATATTTGATGCGAGCGTGCCATGCATACACAACATTAATCGATGGGGTTGTGCTCATGTCGTATACAAGGTCCTGATTACCTTCATTAAATCCTAGTGCTGAGAGATGTGGTTCCTTGACATTTTTGAAGGTCTTGAAGGTGACCAACATAAGTTCGAAAATCTTCAGGCACATCTGAGTCATGATATCAGGTACATTCTTGAAACGGACCCCCCAACGTCGAATCGTCGAAATCATATATCCAACAGTAGGTGGGCCCTTAGGGGGTGCGAAGTACACATAATTGAGCCACTTCTCACATCCTTTAATCGTCAGCACTGTTTGTGTGTACTCCGGCCAGGATCTCCTTCGAAATACAGGGCAATAACATGGGTTATATTTGATGTACAATGGCATGTTGTTCCATGTTCTTACCATTTCCGGGTAGGTTTCAAGTAGCCGAATTCTCCACGTCGGTTGGCGAATATGTCCCTGCTTGGCACTTTCTGGGATGTCGTCAGGTGCAAACTGGGTGGCAGAGGTTGGTTCCCTTGAGGTGTGTTGCTTGATCTCCAACGCAAAAAGGAACATACAGGTCGTCCGATGGGCCGATCCACCTATGGTGTGAGAGATTCTTAAAATAATCGGATTTTATTACAACCTCTTCCAATTTTGACATCAATGCGATTTGGACTGCCACCCTGTCATCATGTGTAGTGGCTACTTTCTCTAACTTTTGCATCCATTCCGATGCCTCAATTTCAATTGTGTCCATGCCTTGTTCTGTTCGCTTACCTCCGGGTGTTGGCATCGGGACATAGGGATCCTCGAATGTTTCTTCTACTTCGATTTGCACAAGATCGTCAGGCTCGGGCTCTACCAGAGGGGAGGGCTGGCGCTCGTATTGCATGACCTTGCTACGTAATTCCTCAAGTTCTACCCGGAGTTTAGTGACCTCTTCAGATGTATCTTCTGCGGTTGTGATCTTGCCGGGTGATGTCTGTCGGGTGGCCAACTGCCTTAGCAAATCATCTCTTTCTTTTTCTAAGGCGGCATGGGCCTCCATTAGATCTGCATGAGTTTCTAACACCACTTTCATATTCTCAGAGGGAATTGCCTTGAATCGCTCTGGGTCAATCTCCTGAGGGGAACCCTCCATGGCCGCCTCCAGATTTTCTTCGTTCTGTTTCTGTAATCGTTTATTCTCCTCCAGTGCTGTAGACATGTGCTTGCGTAGGAGGCCCAAGTTCCGTCGAAGCTTAAGGTTTTCCGTGATCTGAGAATGTAGCAGCTCGTCCATATGTCGTCGTTCTTCATCATCTGCTTGGGGTGGGTTGGCTACTAATTGTGCATATTGTTCCTGTAATGTCATGTGCTGCTGTTGTAGTAGCTGCTTCTGCTCTTCAAGATCCCTACATCGTGCTTGGAGATCTTCGTGGTTTCGGAAAAGCCTTGTATGTTGGTTGTCAAGGTGTTGGTAATGTTGCTGAAGTTGGGACATTCATTGATACATATTATTAAATACATTATTAAGAGGAATGGTGGGAGAAATGGTGTTGAATGCAGAGGGGAAGGGGAAGGGAAAGGGAAGTGTGGATGCAGTACTAGAGAAGGGTGAGGGGGGAGGTGGGGGAATGGGAGATTGTGGGTAAATAGGGGGTGGGAGAGGTGCAGACGTGGGTGACACCTCCATGGATTCAAAAGTGGAAGCCGTGATGGGAGTGACTGTGAACATGGGGATTGTGGTTGCGGTGAGAGTTGTGAACGTGTATAGAGGTGTGTGTAATTGTGAACTCCCAGGAAGTGTGATCGGAGTAGTGGTGTTTACCATGGCTGTGGTTAGATTTATGTTTTCAGTGGAAACAGAGTATGTGGGTTGACTGATGGTTTGTGCGTTGGTGTGTGTAGTGGGTTCGGAGGTGGTGACAGTAGAGGTTACAGTGGTAGAGGGAGGTGAATGGGGCGGATGTGGGGGAGAAGGTGGCAAGGGAGGTGATGGAGGTGCACTCGATGTGTGGGCTTCCTCGGTGTCGTGAACAGTGTGTGCTGTGCCAGTGGTTGTGGGGGCGCCTTGTGGTCCTGATCCTAATACATTCATTCGTTTTCCCGTTCGTGGGGGGCGTCTGCCATATCTTTTCTCTGTTCTTCGTGATTGCGCTAGTGCAGTATGCATCGTTTCAGGTACTCCCAAAGCATCTGATATCATTTCCAAGGTGGCACGGTATTGCTCGTCCACGCCTTCCTCCTCCAGAATCTGGTTCATGAGGGCTTTACCTGCAGCTAATGATAGCCTGTGTTGCTCTTGGACTCGGTTCATCGTATCGTAGAGATTCTTTAATGCGTTCGTATAGGCGGGGGCACCTTCCAGTACTTGTAGGGCTTCTTGATCATACTCTTGTTCTTCTGCTTCTGATTGTCCACCCTGTGCCTCCTCATGTGCTTCTTCTTCATCGTCCACATTGACTACGGCCGGTTGGCTGGGCTGGGTTTGGTCTGGGGCAGTTTGCTGTCCACCAGCTTGCTCTTCTTCAACTTCCGCGTTTACCGCTTCGATGATTCTAGCAACTTCTTCGTCCGTTAGATCCTCCAAAGTGAATCCATGCGGGAATTCCAGATCAGTCAGTACTGATGGAAACACAAGATTAGGGCCATCTGTGTTGTGCCTGGGTAACCTGATAGTAAATGGTTGTACTCGGCGGGGAAGTCTTGGGGTTGTTTCAGGCGTTAGGGTTGCACCGCGAGCTTGCGCACAAGGCATCTGGACAGTGCCTCTCATCTTCTTTGAGGGAGGTCCTACAGCTGACAATCTGCGTTGAAACTCCTGTGCTCTGGTCCAAATGAGAGCCCTCTGCACTGGTACATCATATGCGAGACACCTGTATACAATTCTTGTGAGCGCACAACAACCATACAGTACAGACTTTTGCTTCTTATACCATCTCTGATGAGCCATATGAATCTGGTCGATAATCTAGTGGGGCATATTGATTGTCAATTCAAAAGCATCCGCTAGGTAGAGGCTAAACCAGATCTTTTTGGGAGGCATTGTGGACCTTTCCTGTGCGGGGAAAGCGAAATGTTGCATGACCATGCGTAAGTGAATGGCGATCGTGGGTGTCATCGCAACCATGTCCTTCAACTTCGTCAGATTCCTGTTCTTCATATTGTCTGGAACCACCCATTCTGTGGCAAAGGCTGTCTTATGCTGATCCTCTGGAGCTATGGCCACTTGATTGTAACCCGAAAATCCATCAAGGAAGCTGTACACTTCCTTGCCTGCTACTCTTTCTAAGAGATGTTCTGTGATGGGAAGTGGATAGTTATCTCGAATTGTGGCTGCATTGACCTTCTTCAAGTTAATGCACACACGCAGCTTGCCATTCTTCTTGGGCACCACTACGATGGGGGATACCCACTCAGTGTGCTCAATTTCATAGATAAATCCAGCTTCGACCAGTCTATCTATCTCCTCTTTAATCTTAGCAGCGTAATTATCGCTATAGGTATAAGGCTTTTGCTTAGAAGGTTTAGCATCTAAGGTCATGGGAATGGTGTGTGAGCATATGTCCGGGTCAACACGTTTCAAATCCTTGTAACTCCAAGCGAATACATCTCTGTATTCTCTTAGCAAGGCAATTAATGCATGCTCTTCTTCTTCTGTTAGATCATGGCCTATGTACGTGCATCTCTCCTCTCCTTCTTCTAGGGCCACTACTATTTTCTTGGTGGTTTCTTTGTTATCATAGGCCTCTCCTACTTGTGCCTCTCGTTTAGGCATTCTTATCATAACTCTCCTGTCATCTATCTCATACTTCTTAAAATTATCTGGAACCTCAAACAAAGATTCTTCCTCTTCTGGTGAGACTTCTCTCTTCTTTCGTTTCTTCCCTTCTTCCTTCGGGGTCACGTGTGTTGCTAATCTTACATCATTTGTAATCTCTCCATGCCTCTGGGGTTGAAATTCTACTTCATGGAAGTATTCTTCATCTGATGCAAATGGTGGGTCCATAATGATTGACTCTAGATCAGAGTCACTTGCATCCTCAAATGCATCAGGGCTAGGTTCGCATTCTTCTAGAACTGCCTCTCCCATGATTGGCTCTATGGAGAAGACTGAAATGTCATAGCCATCCTCATCACAGTGAGGTGTCCATTGTTCTTCATTGATGGCTATGTCCATGGTTGCTAAAATTTCTGCCCAGCCATGGGGTTCAAATTCCTCATCAGGAAAGACTACAGGTGCATAGGCTGGGTCTTGAATAGGTCTATGAGTTTCGTTTGCACCTATTTCTCTGGCCTTTTCTCGCTTCTCTTCCTCTACTGCTACCTTGCACATCCATAAGTGGGTGTCTTCATGCATCCAAGAGGATCCTGACCCTATGGAATGCACCGATTCTGTATCATCTTTGGCTCTATGGATGGGATTCCACTGGATAGGAGGTACATCTCTGTGAGAGTAATCTTTGAGATTGACTTTGGTCGTAACACCTAAGTGTTGCAGGTACAAAGAATTGGTTCCCCAGTCCTGTACCACTTGCAACTGTCGCATAAATGGTCTTCCCAAAATCATCTCATAGGCATGATTTTTGCTAAAGTCACATATAGCAAAGCTATGCTCAAACTCAACACCACAAGTGGTGAGAGTTATGCCTTCTAGCAATCCCAAGGGTCTCTCAATATGACCATCGGCCATCTGTAATTTCATTCTCGTTGGCCTGAGTGCCGGCTTGCCCCAACGCTTCCATAGGGAAGTGGTGGCAACTGCAACTCCTGCACCTGAGTCCAAAATTGCCTTGGTGGTGTACTCCTGGTAGGTGATGGGAAGATAGGTGTTCCCTTCTTCACCTTCACACATATCTCCTATCTTATCCAAGGGAATTTCTGGCACTGTCCTATGGGATCCTACCCGGGAACGTGGTTTTGCAACTTCAGTTACTTGACTGGCTACATATTTCCGCGCTTCTGGTCTATCCTTAGGCAATTCTTCCAAAGTGGGATCGCGCTGCACCTTGGTGTTCTTTACTACCTCTGTGTTCCTAGGTAAGACTGAGTCGTCGTTCTTTACCATGACTGTGGGTGCTCTCATACACGTGGACTTTGCTTCCCATGGGCCTGTGAAGTGGGGTAGCTCCTGTATGGAATTAGACTCAAACTCCAATCTCTCATGAGACTGAGTACTCTCATGTTCCCCGTAAATAGATGGGATGTCTTGTGGGAATTGGTCATGTGCATCATCCACAAGTTCAAAGGGAGGGGCGACTTCACTTTTGTTATCCCATTTGTCTTCTTGAATCTCTCGTAGGAAGTCTGGTGCAAACCGATTCATAGAAGAAGAAGTGTCTGGCTCCGTAGAATTAGGCACATAAGCAACCTGGGAAGGAGGGCTTATTCTGTCGTTGGCTCTCACCTCGTTCTCATAGATGGCTGGAGCACAAGCTTCCTTGGGAGGATTACTTATTCTATTACTTTTCCGAACAGGCTCATACGCTCCCTGAGAAGGAATGTAGGCCACCTGTGGAGGTACGTAAGCTTTCGAGGGAGGCTCATCTGCCTTTTGGGGGGAGAGATAAGCTTCTTGAGGAGGCACATGGGCTTCCTGAAGAGGCTGGCTTATCCGTTCTCTTTCCCTTTCCTTTCTGTGAGGGGCAGGTTCCTTTTCTGATTGTGCAATTAGCCTCTCTATTCTTTCTAGCAGTCCCTCAAAGTGTAACTGCGTCTTAGCTGAGCTAGAGATGTTAAAGAGGCGACTGGCTTCAAACATGGTCTGAGCCAATTCCACCATCTTAGCACAAATTTTAGTTCATTCAAGCTCTAGCTCGGCTCTAGGGTAGCATTTTTCATGATCGGTTATGGTTGGCCCTTCTTGGATTTTGGCCTGATATGCTTTAAGCATCATGTTTAGGTCCTCGGGAGTGGGATCTGCTAGGACTGATCCTACTTTGGGGGGTGGTGGAGTCGTATGAGGCGGGTTGGAAGGTGGTGGGTCGGATGGAGATGGGAATGGTGGTGGTGGAGTAGTGTGAGAGGGAGTTTGAGTTGTGAGCTCGGTTATCCTGGCTCTTGTTTCTCTTACGCTTTTCTCGAGTTCACTCATCTTCTTTGCCCATTGCCTTTTCATTCTTTCCCAACTATCTTTCCAAGCTCTAGTCCTTTTCTTGGTTATGCTCTCAGTTTCACTAGCCTCAGGGCCCTTTTCCTGGCTTGCCTCTTGGTTTTGCTGCAATGCCTGAGCTCTAGTGACTACCTGTACTGGTGCAGTGGAAGTGACACTTCCTGAGGAATCTACAACCAACCCAATCACATTGATAGGAGTGATTTTTGGCATATTATTGGGGTTCTTTGGGAAATCTCGTAAGAGATGCTCTTTTCCACAATCTTGGCAAAAGCCTTGGATCGTCACGGACTGAGTTTGTGTAGGTGGAGATAAGGGACAATGACAAATGAAGTGATCTCCCTGACATCGGTAGCATGGTCCTCTCGGAAATGGTGGTCGTACCTGCCTAGGTTGGGGTCTAGGGTTGGGGTTTGTATACATGACGTTTGTATAATCTGACTCCCAACTAGGTTCATTTGGCTCTTCGCTGTAATAGGACTCACCATGCTCTGGAGACTGCATGTAGTACGCCTGGGGACTATCAACATGTGTAGAATCAAAGCTATGGTCACTCGGGTCACTTTCAGAAATCAAGGGTGTTACAGGGACTATAGCTCTATTCAGGTTTTCTTCTGCAACGGCATACTTTACCGGAATCACATTAGCTGGGGCAGGGGGTTGTTGTGCTAACACAAGTTGAGGCCTTTGTTGAGCTTGATATGGTTGCTGATAAGGTTGTTGTGGCCTGCCATATGGTTGTGGAGGGTACGGGTTCTGGTATCTTCCTTGCCGAGGGTATGGCTGAGGGTAGGGTTGCCTAACTGCCTGCTTGTTGTATGGGCAATCTTGTGCGGTGTGATTGGTTTATCTCCGTTCTATGGTGCAGTACTGGCTACTAGGATTTACTTGGGGCTGAGCCATAATGGGGCAAACATTCGCCATGTGGTCACCACCACAAGTATAGCACCTCTTCACAGGGGCAAACCTTGGAATTTGTTTGCCAGAGACGCCTAGTTTTTGGGCCACTTTCTCTGCGAGTTCCTCAATTGATGTGGATTGCGTGGAAGAGTGACTAGATGCACTATCTGATTCTTTGTAGATTTTGGAAAGCTCTAGTTCTTCCCCTAGGTTATCTTCAATGTCAATGCACATGCGTACACACTCTTCTATAGTCCTAGGGTCCTTCAGATACACATAGGATCTCAATTTCGTACTCAGCAATCCATCAAGGAATAAGGCTACTTGTTTGGCAGATGTGGGTAGCTTCGAAACAGGGAACCTTTCAAGATATTGTCTAAATCTTCTTCTTGCCAATCTTACAGTCTCCTGGGGAGTCTGTTTGAAGCTGTGAATCAATGAGGAGGTATTGTGCCTTATGCCTCTCTTAGAGAATTCTACAATGAAAGCCTCTAGGAGTTGGTCTATACACCTGAATTATCGCTCATCCAATGGCTGAAACCATGTAAGTGCTGTGTTCCTAAGGGTTAGACCGAAGGCATTGTACTGTGTGAATAGATCCTCCACTTGTTCAGCTCTCAAGACTTGCTTGAATTCCGCCACATGATCATAGGGATCTCCTGTGCCATCAAAGTAATTCTTCATGGACTTAACGAGCTGGGTCGGTCTCAAGGTTCTTGTGTGCTCTCTAGGTCTCGGCAGAGGGAATCCATCCACATTTCTTTGGTTCGTGTGAGCTCTAAGTATCTCAGGTTCTACCCTATTCGTCTCCGTCCTCGTTCTTTCTCTGCCCACTGGGTTGGCAAAGCTTACTTCTGGTCTATCTCTACTTCTGTCTCTTTGAGTTCCATGAGATTGGGATGTTCCAGCTCCAGGGTGACCATAGGATACATTCGATCTTGGTTGGGGGAAAATGAATTCACCCTTCCAAGTGTAAGCATGCCTATCATTTTCTGTCACCACAAAGATCCTTTCCGAAGTGTGATCTAAGTAGGTCACTCTGCCTGGGCTATCAGGATCCTTAAACTCATAGATCATGATAGTTCCTATATCAGTTGGCTGATTAGATTTATACCTCCAAAAGGCTTCGTCAGTCTCTCGATTGAGGAGCAACTCTATGCTCTTGTTATCTTGGGGAACCCACTCAGGCGTGATAATCCTAGTGAGAATAGATTTTCCTCGGGGGGTTCTAGGTTCCGCACCCATGTTTCCTTGTTCCAAATCACCTAAGTCCGCCTCTGAGATTACATTCCCGAATTCATCTGTCTTGTCTGGGTGACTGGTGACTACGTATATGGTTCCTTCTTTGTCCAGATATGCACCATTTTCAAACTTGACTGCTGGGTGCTCTAGTCCAATGGACTGATCAGGATTCTTAATCTGTACCACAGATCTTCCTAGGCCGTCCTCATAGATGCTGGCACCTAATCGGTTGGTCCTAAGGTATTCCAACTGTGTTTTGTAAGGGCCTTCTACCCTGTACAAGTATGGCACTCCTGAACTTCCCGTAGGCCTGTCCATGCCTTGAGACATCTCTGACTCACTGGTCTCAGAGCTAGGGTAGTACGAGTGGTGGCTCAACTGCTGGGCCCAAGACCTAGCAGTGTGGTTAACACTAGCCTCTGAAGATCTAAGGCTTTGTCTCTCCCTTGCTAGATGTCGTCCTGATCTAAGGTTCATATGCCTATCTAAGTAGCCCAATTCTTTGCCCAGAGTACAACCTCGTTGCCGATCAATTGGTATCAGTCACTTGATTCTTTTTAGTTATTTATCGTGTGTAAGGTCTTGTCTGATATTACGTCGTCAGGAATACTTGAATGTTCTTTGTGCTTTTAGGTTGATCATTCCACGTTAGGTTCTTTTCCTTTATGTCATCGACAGTACAGAGATTAGGTTTTTAGATTGAACTTGAGTTTTTAGGTAGTCTTCAACTTGTTACCTGCCTATCGTCGTTCTGACTTACTCCTACCTCTCGTCGTTCTTAGCCTAAACTATGAATTGACAGAGGGGGTCAAAAGTTTCCAACCTTTTGTTTCCTGCTTGGTTGCCCTTGAGCGCTCAGGAAGTGTGTTCCCAAGCTTGCACTTACACTTGCTTAGAACGACTTTCGATGCTCTCAATAGATCTGTAAGAGTTCCAAAGTTAGCTTGAAGATTTAAATTCCAAAGACAACACCAATTATTTTCATTCCTGTAGCACAAACACAAACTTGCATAGTGATTTTTAGGAAAACAATTCTAAAGACCCCTGACAGATCCTAGGTTTTCTCCCAAATCTCAAGTGTAGGAACCTCCAATTATACTATTGGATTGACTATTTGCCCCAAAATTTATCCCAAAATTTGAACAAAATCACACCCTAATTTTTGGCCGAAAAGCCTGTCAATCGCGATCGACAGGTCTGTCAATCGCGATTGACAGAGGTGTCCGTCGGGCCTGTCAGTCGTGATCGATAGTGTCAATCGCGATCGACAGAGTCGATCGTGGCTGTCAATCGCGATCGACGGTATCAATCGCGATCGACACGTTTTCCGGATTTTTTGCCGAGATTTCAGTCAATCGGGGGCCTATCAGTCGCGATGGACACGTGGCTAAGCGAAAAAGTCAATCAATCGTTGAATTTCAGTCGGTCGCGATCGACGGTGTCAATCGCGACTGACAGAGGTGTCGGTCGTGGCTGTCGATCGCGATCGACGGTATCAATCGCGATTGACAGGGTCCTACGTGGCAGTCAGTCAATCGTGGAGGTCTGTCGGTCGCGATTGACAGGGTCTGTCGGTCGCGATTGACAGAGTCTGTCGGTCGCGATTGACAGAGGCTGTCGGTCGCGATTGACAGAAAACCTCGGAATTTTTCTACTGTTTTCAATGTTTTAGGATGTGCTCCTTGTGCTTGTTCTAGTGGTGCACTCAATTTTGTAAAAAACCAAAAATTTCTGTCAGTCGCGATTGACAGAAGCTTGCGACCGCGAGACAGTTTCGTCGAGTTTCGTACCTGCACAGGGAGCTGGGGATGGTGCTTCAGCAGGGTCCTGCAAAAAGCTCAAGAAACATGCAAGAAAACACACATGCAATATCGCTCTCTCGCTCTCTCTCACAAGTGAAATGAGGGAAATGAGGTGGAGATGGTGATATTATCAAAAACTGAAAATTTTCGCGATGATGGAGGTGGAGGTGGGAGATGGTGATGATGATGATGGTGATGAAGATGGTGAAGAAGGTAAAAGAAAATCGATGAGAGTGAAGAAAATACCTACAACTCCAACGCGTCAACTCTACGTCTTACCATCAGACGCTCGTCCTCAAAATTCGATCCCCGGCAACGGCGCCAAAATTTGGTGTAGCTCAATGATGAGTAGCACCTCCTTTAATGTCAATCCGGGAAGACGTGAGGATGGTATGAAGACCTCGAGCAAGTGGCGGCACAAGTGCGTGAGTGAGAAGCACACAAACATGCACACACATACACACACACGCGCACACACGACAAGACAAAGAGTCAGAATCAATGGAGTCCTTAGATTACTTTTCAAGAAGCTCTTACCAGTTTGTTTCTATTACAATCTAACCTCAAAAATGAGCTCTCTAGCTCCTTTTATAGTTTTTGACTAGCTTTGGCCCTGTTCAGACCTAGTGTCCGGCCTAGTTAAAAATTAGGTTCCAGGGCTTATTTGAGGGCTCAAACGAGATCTAAAAATTACGAAAATTGGCAGGTAGATACTTCTAAAGCTCCTCAAGCTCAAGGACTCCTTGGCTTGCACAAAATGGAGCTACAAAAATATGAAATGGTATTTACAATGGTGTTTAGTGATAAGAATCACTTTTAATTGGTGTAAGGGTTTTTGAAAAGTCAAAGGGTTGCCTAAGTGCTAGATTTGCGTGAATGCTCATACTTGCTTCTTCATGAGGAAAATTATTGGCCTATTTGCCAGATCTTCGTTGACTCCCTTGTCTGCTGCTAACAGTAAGTTATTAGACATTTGAATGTCCAAAATACCAAAAAGGAAGAGTAAAAGGCTAAAAATCAATGTGTTTTGAGTGATTGAGATTGATTCTCAATCAATCAATCAAAAGTATTTGTAACTCCAACTTTCTCTTTTCCTAGATTCTAGGAAAAGATTCCAATCAGCTTAAACTACCAAGACCACCTATATTTGAATTCAAATCCAAGAAAAAAAGGCATGGATAGATACTTGACACTCTATAAAATGACTCCAAATCATTTTTACATCGTAGAGTTGATGAATTGAAGCAATATCCATATACTTTGGTTATCTTTGGATTGCTCCTTCATTTCTTTGCACCTTCTTCCTCAAACTTAGTCAACTTTCAGAGGTTTTTGATCTCTAATAGAGCTCCAAATCACATGATTAAGCATTCCTTGGAATGTTCTAGTTTATGTGTAAAATTTTTAAGTCATTTTGTTCAGTAGATTTAGAGAAATTTCAACTCTTGGGTTCATCTTTTGCACAGCCTTGAAAAATTGGGATGACATCCAATTAGTATTAAGGTGATTTCTCCTTTATTGGTTGATACAAATTAGGTCTTTATAGCAAGAAAACCCTATGTAGACACTTCCTTAGAGGAATTTTTCCAATTGTAACTTTAATGGCTGCTCTCTGTGTTTGAAGTCATAACTTCCATCCATATTTAGAAGGTTTTTGTAAGCTAGTCAAGATGCAAGTTATCTGTTTTGCATCAACTTGTTCTTGTTGATGTTCCAAAGTATATATTGAGTTTTATTACACTAACCACAAGCCTAAAAGGTCCACTTTACATATTCAAAGATCTAGGGAAGTCCTATGCTGGTCTGTTGGACCATCTTCACCACTTCAAAACCCTACTTCAAAGCCTTTCCAAGATTCTCCAACTTCTTTTAAGTGGTATTAGAGAAACTCAAAGATGGGAGATGGTTTTCCATCAATGGTTGAGAAGCTTGATAGACACAATTATGTTGCTTGGCAAATCAAAATGGAGGCTTGTTTTCAAGGAAGAAATCTATATCGTGTTGTATCGGTTGATCAAGTGTTGCTCTAGTACAATGGTGAGAACCACGTTAAGAAGCTTCACCTCCTTAATGTCAATCCGCGGAAGAGGTAGGAGTGATATGAAGATCGTGAATGTGAGATGATGTGAGAGTGAAGGTGAGAAGCATCAAGATGCACACACACATACACACACACAATGAAGAGACAAGCAAGACACAATGGAAGGTGGGAAATTAGCTCTATTACTCAAGAACACTCTTACAAGCTCAAAATAGCTCTAAGCTCACACTAGCTAACATGAACCAACCTCAAAAATGAGCTCTCTAGCTCTTTTTATAGTTTCTAGACTAGTTTTGACCGGTTTCACATCTAGTGACCGGCATAGTTAAAAAATAGGTCCTAGATGCTATTTGGAAGGGTAAACGGTATCTAAAAATAACGAAAATTGGTACGTGCATTCTACCTAAGCTCCTCAAGCTCGAGGACTCCTCGGCTTGCACAAAATGGAGCTATGGATTACAAAATGAGGTTTTTCTATGTTACATATGTTACAATTAGTGATAAAAATCACTGTTGAATGTTTTGAAAAGTGATAAAAAACATATTTGTTTGAGAAATTGATCCGACTGGCTCCCTGCTCCGTCGTCACATGCTTCCATGGCGTCTGTGCCTCTGGCTGCTTCCAACACCCCCCTCCCTCTCGCTTCTGTCGTCCTCGACAGAACCTTGTTGTGCGGTCTGTCGGATGTAGTTTTGTAGGAGGTCGTGAGCGAGGGTGTGCTCAGATACTCGAATGCCTCGGGCTAGGTCTGCCTCGAGCTTCTCCCAATTAACTGGTTGTGGTTCATCTGATGGTGGGAGTCTGAAATGCGTGGAATACACCAACTGTTCACAGGCAAATAATTGCAATAAGTGGGTCGGCCTGCTGATGAACACTTCAGAGTGGTATTCCCAGAAACCAGTTGTGAACATCTCTTCGAATGTTTGCTTGTAGCACGCCGGTAGGTACTTGACTCTGCAATGCCAGGCATAGCACACCCGGAGCGATGGCGTCGTACTCATGTCATATGCGAGGTCCAAGTTGCCATGCTCAAAGCCCGGGGTATTAACATGGGATGCTTTGACTCGCCGGAAGACTTTAAATGTCATTTGCATCATGTCAAAGATCTTGACAGTCATATGCGCTGCGATATCATCCATATATCTCAAGCGAGGGAGCCAGTGACGAATCGTTGCCATCATGTAGCCAATTGTCGGTGGTCCTGTAGGTGGCCTGAAATATGGGTAGTTCAACCAGTCCTGGCACTGCTTATTGTTTTGTACTTTGATGGCGAAGGCAGTCCAGGAGCGGCGTCGTGGCACTGGTCCCCAACATGGGTTGTATTTTAAATGTAAAGGTGCCTTAACCCATGTGCTCATCATTTCAGGGTACTCCTGTAAAAGACGTGTACGCCAATCTGGTTGATGAATAGTGCCTTGTTGCGCATCCAGTGGCAAGTCTTCAGACTTGAACTGGGTTGCATGTGATGGCTTCTTGCCAGTTCGCTTCTCTATGGCCAACTGGTATTTGGCCATTAGCATGAAGTAAGGTTTGTATTGAAGCTCATGCCCGGATATGTACCTACGTGGGGCCAATTGAGCAAAGTAGGGAGATTGCAAAATTCTTTCTTCGATCATGGCCATAGCATGTAGCTGGGCCTCGACTCTGGCTGAGTGCGTTGTTCCAATTTCCTCAATAGTCTTCATCCACGCGGGGGTCGGAAGTTCGTACGTCATCTGGCCTTCAGCCGTGACTTGTCCGCCTGGGATGGGCTGTGGCTCGTACGCCTCTTCAAATGTTTCCTCCACCGGAATAGTTATGTTCTCTTCGTCAGCTGGGATCTCCGGTGGGGAGTCGGGCCGTGGTGGCGCTTCATATACGTCAATTCTTGATTGGAGAGTGATTACCTGGGCCCGTAATGAGTTGAGTTCCTCTAGGATGTCAGGAGAGGGGTCCACAGGTTCTGGTAATTCTGCTGCTACTTGTACTTGTTGTGGTGCCGGTTCTTTGAGCTGTAGTAGCTTGTGATCTTCCTTTAACTTCTGATGCTCTTCGTTCATCCGATCATAGTCCTC
Source organism: Ceratopteris richardii (assembly GCA_020310875.1). NCBI lineage: Eukaryota > Viridiplantae > Streptophyta > Polypodiopsida > Polypodiales > Pteridaceae > Ceratopteris > Ceratopteris richardii. Next base: position 52,746,711 of record CM035430.1, on the reverse strand, counting down.
GAGCAGTCGAACATGGTCATCTAGCAACATCTTCATTGCTTCGGATGGGATTGCCTTGAATCTGCTAGGACTTAAGGGTTGTTCTGGATGATCCAATGCCGCTTCCAAATTCTCTCTATTCTGCTCTTGGAGTCTCTGGTTCTCCTCTTTTGCTGCGGCTAGGTGTCTTCTTAGTAAGCCCATGTTTCGTGTTAGCGTTGCATTTCGGACTGTCTGGGCTCTTAATAAATTATCCAAGTCAGCAGTGGCTTCCTTGGTCTTTTCTTCGCTTTCTAGCTCCAATTTGTGATATGCCTCGCGTAATTCCTGGTAGCGGGTGTTCAGAGAGGCATTCTCAATAGACAATAAATTAAGCTGCGATTGTAGGTCATTGGTTGTCCTCTGCAGCTGCTGATAATTATCACCAAGAGATGTGAACTCATCTCTTACTTGCGTCATACACATGAACATCTGTCGGAATGCATTATCTACAATGGGTGATAGTATTAACGGGGTGCTAAATGAAGATGCAGTTGGTGTAGATGCAACGGGAACGGGGAATGGGGATGGGAAGGTGGATGATGTAGTGATTGTTGAGAATTGTGATGTGCCTAAAAATGTTTGTGCCGTGAGTGAAGGTAGTGATGGTGCAGCGGGTGGTGAGATGTCCATGTCAGTGGACGTGTCTAGTGCGGTGACCGTGAATATTGGTGTGATCGTGGGTGCTCGTGCTGGTGTAAATACAGGATTTACAAAGGTTGAGGGGTAATTTACAGGGGGGCTGGCTGGAGTGGCTTGGTGGAAAGGGGAAAGAGGGGTTACAGTGGGTCGGGGAGGTGAGACGGGGGAGAAGGTTAACGGCGGGGGGAATGGGAAAAGGGGTCCTTGAGTTGTGGGGAAAGATGGAAAAGATTGATGAAGGAATGGGTTGGATAGAAAGGTGGGTGTGGGAAGGGGTAGATTAGGGCTAATGGGCACGGGAATTGTGGGGTGAGTGGTCGTAAAGACGGTGTCTGCAACACCACCGGCGAATGAAGATGTGGGTCTGGGGGAAGGAGGGTGAAGAGGCGAAGCTGGATGGACGGGTGGTGAGGTCGGTACTTCAGTGACTACTGAGGTTTGTACGGCTGGAGCGCGGGGTGGGGAATCTACAAAGATGGTTTCAACTGCCACCGAACTTTCGAGGACGAGGCGTGCCTCCCTGGCTTGTTCTGAAGATTGTGCTCCGGTTGGTACACGAATGTATTCGCCGGGCTTTGAAAGTAATCGTACTCTGCGGGGGTCAAACTGTGGCAGTGGCTTTCGTTGCAAGTACCTGAGTGCTTCGTTGGAGCCTACTGATTGTACTAATTCTTTGAATCCTTTGATATACGCATCTTCGAATCCGCCTGTGACAAGTTCTTGTTCTATTATTTTTTGGCTCTCTTCCTCTGTCAGCTGCTTGCGTGCCCAAACTTTTTCCATAGTTCTATACAGCTTCTTGATAGCCAGTGTGTAAGCTGCTGCTTCGTAAGTTTTGTCTTCATGGGTACTTGTGTCGCCATGTGTGTCTGTTTGTTGGCCTTGGCCATCTGTCTGTTCATGCTCTTGGGATTCCTGTGTTCCCTGGCTAGCTTCGTCGTCTCCTTCGTCGTCGTCGGTTGCTGTTCTTTCGTCATCAGAGCTGGACACAATCTGTCCTTGTGGCTGATCCCTGGGTGTGGTAGGGTAGCTAGGCCTTTCAAATTTTTGAGAAAACAAGTGCCCTTCTGAATACTGGAACTGATTGGAGAATGCATCGGGCATCTCAAAATCAAAGGTTTGGTCCAGTGGCTCTGCTTGTCCTGGTTCTAAATGCGGTATTGGAAAAGAGAAAGCTTCCGCACCGATAGTGGTGGGAAGTTCAGCTGCTGTGGTGATAGGTTCTGTGGTTGTGGCTGCTTGGGGTGCGACAGTACTGTTGGTGCCCTCCGTTACCACTGGTCTAGAAAACCTTATGAGAATAGGTTGTATTGTGGGAGTGGCTGCTGTTGGAGACTGCTCTGGAGATGGTTGTGGAGAGGGTGATTCTGGGACTTGTAGGCACGGAATAGTACCTCTCATCCGCTTTCCGGCTCTGCCTTTGCTAGACTTTCTAGCCTTCCTAGTGGTGCCTTTAAATGCTTTCAGTTCCTCACTGGTCATGGCACGCTCGATGGGTAAATCATATGCCAAGCACATATATATGATCCTGGTGAGGGCGCAGCACCCATTGATTACCTTCTTTCGCTCCCATCGATGTTGTGCCAAATAGAGCTGATCAATGATCCAGCTGGCTAGATCAACTGTTTGCGGTCCAGTACATGCTAAGTATAATCCAAACCAGATTCTCTTGTGGGGCATTGTAAAACGATCCTGAGCTGGGAAAGCAAAATGCTGCATGCATATCCGTAATGGCTTAGAGAGCTCAGGTGTTATAGCAGAAATATCCTCCCACTTAGTTACGTCACCACGCTTCATCTGCTCTGGGACTAGCCGTTCTTTCTCCGTTGGAGTGTGTGTTCCATGAATCTTGATGGCCGCTCTGATTAAATCCTTCGAAAGATAAAATCTTTTGTAAGGTGGATCATCCACTAAAGAAGGCAAAATAAAGGTTCCTGGGATGTCCTTATTCTCTGAGGCTAGCAAAGTGGTGATTAAATAATAACACCTGTAAAAGTCAGGTTTGGGCAGAGGATCACTGAAATACTCCGTGAAGCCGGCTCTGGCCCAAACATGAGTTAAGTCCTGGGTGTTCTGTAGGCCTTCAAATTCTCTTGAGAAGAATTGATACTTGCCCCATGTGCGGTCATCAAATGTCATATTTGCTTCAAAAATGAAGTCAGCATCAGCTAACGGTCCTGCTAGGCCTTGGAACCAATGAGAGTTATGGTGTATCTTCTCTGTGTATCCCATAGGTGGGTTATCAATTGGCATGGGTCCCGGAAATCCTTGGAACTCTGGCGGTGGAGCGGTCGGGTGGGATTCTGCGCGTAAAACATTGAGGGGCACCGCAGCCACGCTGGGGCCTGCTTCCGATGGTCCTGCTTCGGTTTGCATGATGATTGATGAGCTAATGGAAAAGATCTGCTACAAAAGATTAACACATTAGTATGGAAATTAATTATGATCCCATTAAGGTGAGACCGCAATGCCTTTCCATAACCGATGTGTAACCCGTGTAGCCAAGTGTCGTGAAGTGATTAATGCAATGATTATTTGCAAAACTAATGTAGGTCTCTAGACACCTACATGGTTCAGATTATGCATACATTTCTTGATGAGCCGTTATTATGCATGATGTGGGGTTTGGGTGTATGAATTTATACAAGGTTTGGTTGAGGGTGAATTAGTACAAGGGTGGAGTTTAAACGGGTTGGGAAAATTGTTAGATAATGGGGTACAAGAAGACGTCTGGATACGTTTCGTGTTGGCGAAAACTTCAGCTCTAACGCCACTGTTGCGGAAATACTTTTGCCCTGAAGGTGGGTTTCGCGACAAAGCTTGAACTCTGTCAGGCCTGCGGAAATTGCCGCGCCACCGTAGTAGAATGCTAAACTAGAGTGATTCAGAATACCTCTGTAATCAACAGTAGCTCAGCCTAATTAATGTCGCCTTAACTGTGTTATCCTGCGACACAAGTTCTACCGGAACTTCACCAGACTGTCGCTGGAACGTCACCGAAATCTTACCGGAACTTTACCGAAAATAAACTTAGTTCTGCTCGTAATTGCTTCAGATGAACTTATGTGAAGTAAGGAAGTAGTGTGTGAGCTTCCTTCACCGAATGAACTTCTTTCTGGAAATTTCACAGTTCTAAAGTGCTACTTTCCGGTTAACTTTTGTACTATGTGTACATCTCCATTTCACCGGAAACTGTGATCAGCTTAAAGTAGAGACGTCTAGCTACAAGGTGAGCTATCTCTCATACACAGCTTCAAACTCTGCTACGAGTTATACTTCGCTGTTCTACTGGAAAATATTGTTTCTGAGAAACTGTAACTGATTGGAAATTACTGAAATATGTTTACTGAGTAAACTGTTATTCACCAAAGTATGCGTTTACAAGAAAAGTACTGAAGCATGTTTAGTAACGAGTCGTGATAGTTAACGATAAACAAAACTTCCTACCGTAACACGAAATAGCTTCAGATTCTTCACAAGTAAAGGTTACGCGCAAACATCCACATGAACATGTGTTTTTGATTAGAGAAGATGTGTACAAGTAAGCTTGGCCTCTTCTTGCTCAAGTTACAGAAACTCTCCTACAGTGAGTAGTTTCTTATTACCATCTCTCTCAGATGAAAACCCGACACTTTAGGCTTGTGTTATTCATCTGTACATATGCGATCTACGGCGTCTTTTGAGAACTTCTAACTCTCTCTTCACTCATACGTGCATCTCACACGCATCGCCTCTCTCTCTGTGTTCTTCGTCTGTGTCGAGTTCTTCAAATCTTGTTGTATATATATACACTTTCTTTTGGCGCTCCTCTGCCCTGTCATTCTTCAATTCACATTATGCGCGTCTTACACGCCCGCCGCGGTTAATTGCTCTGTTATGCGCACACCGTGCACTAACTTTGCATACTGTACACCTGTGCATAGATTTTCTAGAAGATTCTGTTTCTCTCTTTGTCCGTTGCGTCAAATTCGTGAGTGTTTCCTTAACAGGCTCCCCCTCAATCACTAATTTGACTTCTTCCGGTCTTTCATATATCTTTCTTTCTTTTATTCCTGCCATCTCTTTGAATCTGTTTGTCTTTGTTCCATCCAAGCTCTTTGTCAGAATATCTGCAATCTAATCTTTCGTAGGAGTGTAGACTATTTCTATCTCTTTCTCCATTACTTTTTCCCTTAGGAAATGATACTGAATCTCTATGTGTTTTGTTCTTGCATGAAACACAGGATTCGCTGCAAGATACAGCGAGCTCATATTATCTCCATGTATAATTGGTATACCTTGATCTATACCCATGCTTTTAAGTAAAGTCTGCATCCATATCACTTCTTTTGCTGCTTCTACCAGTCCTTTGTATTCTGCTTCTGTTGACGATAAAGCTACTGTGTGTTGCTTCTTTGAACACCAGCTTACCAGCTTATCTCCTAGGTATATCATATATCCGTGCGTTGATCTTCGGTCATCTTGACTTCCTGCCCAATCTGAGTCACTATAAGCTCTGAGCTTTATATCTGATGTAAAAGGATAATATAATCCTTCCTTTATAGTTCTTCTGATATATCTGAGAACTCTCTGTCCTGCAACCCAATGTTTCTCTGTCGGACAATGCATAAACTGTGAGAGAACTCCCACCGGAAAACTGAGATCCGATCTTGTTAGCGTAGCATATATTAAGCTTCCTACTAACGATTGATACTTCTTCATATCTTTAAACTCTGTACCACTATATTTACTGAGTTTATGGTTTACTTCAAGTGGTGTTGAAGCTTCTCTGCAATTCTCCATGTTGAACTTCTTCAGTAAGTTCAGGAGATACCTTTCTTGTGTGACATATATACCATGATCTTTATATGTGATTTCCATTCCTAGAAAGTATGATAACTTTCCCAGGTCACTGATCTTGAATTCCTTTTCTAGCAGTTTCTTTACCTCTGTGATTCCTGCATCTGAGGTACCTGTAATTATTATGTCATCTACATAGATACAAATGTAGATCATTCCTTCTTCTGTCCTTTTGATGAGTAGACTTGCATCTGCCTTCGAACTTTGGTATCCAAGTTCATTGAGATATTTCACAAGTCTGTAGTTCCAAGCTCTTGGAGCTTGCTTCAGTCCATAAAGTGCTTTCCTTAACCTGCAAACAAAATTTGGGTATCTGGAGCTTATAAAACCTTCCGGTTGTTCCATATAGACTTCATCTGATATATACCCATTCAGGAATGCATTCTTTATATCTAGCTGACTTAGCTTCCATCCTTTTGATGCTGCTATAGCAATCACTGTTCTTATGGTTGACATCTTTGCCACCGGACTGAACGTCTCGTCATAGTCTATGCCATGCGTCTGAGCATAGCCCTTGATAACTAATCTTGCTTTATGTCTGGCTATCCTTCCATCTGCAAGTTTCTTAACTTTGAACACCCATCTATTTCCGATTACTTTCTTACCGTTCGGTTTAGGAACAAGCTCCCATGTCTTGTTTTCTTCCAGTGCGCTGAATTCTTCTCTCATTGCTTCTTGCCATTGCTTCTTGCTTTTGGCTTCATCATAGCTCTGAGGTTCATCCTCTTCTTTAACCATATATGCATAATCTTGTTGAGTTATATACGATGTATCATATGAGTATCTTTCTGGTTGTCTTCTTACTCTGTTCGACCTTCTTAGCTCATATTCTTCATGTGCATCTGAGTACATGTCTTCATCTTCGTTCCTTATACCTGTTCCGGTCCTGGACGTACTTGCCTCTTCATCTTTGTTTACCTGTACAATTGATTTTCCTTTCTCTCTTCTTTTTATCTCTTCTTCAAATTCTTCAGCTGTATGACTCTGATCTGCATACCAGCTTTTCTGTTCATCAAATGTTACATCTCTGGAAACAGTAAAATGTTTGGTTAGAGGACTCCATAACCTGTAACCCATCTGTTTTTCATCATATCCGACGAATACATATTTCTCTGCTTTCGGTTCAAGCTTATGTCTGAGTTGAGACGGTACATAAGCATATGCTACTGATCCAAACACTTTACAGTGATCAAGTATTGGCTTCTTTCCCCACCAAGCTTCATAAGGGGTCATTCCTTCTAAGGCTGTACATGGTAATCTGTTTACCAAGTATGTTGCTGTGTTTACGGCTTCAGCCCAAAGATAATCTGGGCAATTTTTTTCTTTTAGCATAGCTCTTGCAAACTCGACTAGAGTTCGGTTTCTCCTTTCTGCTACACCATTTTGTTGTGGTGTATACCTGCAGGTTATTTCTCTCTTAATACCTGCATTCCAAAGATAGTCATTGAATTCTCGGGAGAAGTATTCTCCCCCTCCATCAGACCTCAGTCTTTTGAGTTTTTGTCCTGTGAGTCTTTCAGCATATGCATGAAAATGTCTGAAAGCTCCGAATACGTCTGATTTCTCTTTCAAAACATAAAGAGTTATCCACCTTGTTGCATCATCAATGAATAAAACATAGTACCTTGATCCGCTGATTGATCCTTCTTTTGTTGGTCCCCATACATCTGTATGTATGAGTTCTAGCACGCCGTCATGTTTGAATCCTTTCTTCTGAAAAGGTAACCTGTGGGCTTTTCCCATTTGACAGGCTTCGCATTTGTGAATCATATGTTGGTTCTGTACGTTCGGTAATCCAAGTACAGACTGATTCGCTATCATAGCTTTGATTCCTTTTTCGTGAAAATGACCTAATCTCTTGTGCCAGAGATCAAGTTCTGTAATTACCTTTTCATCATGTGTGAGCAGAGCTTGGCCAATGTTCCCTTGTACTCTTAAGGTAAAGAGTTTTCCTTCTTTCTTACCAGAGACGATCTGATAATATCCGTTCTTGGGATCTTCTACAAATACTCCTTTGTTTGTAAATCTGACGTGAAAACCTTTTTCGACTATCTGTCCCACACTGATCAGATTGTTGGAACATACAAAACATTGGTTAGCAAATCTGCTCCACTCTTGCATTTCACTTTTCCGATTGATCGTACTTTGTGTCTTGTATTGTCACCTGTTTGAACAGTGTGACTAGAACTGCCTTTCTCTAGTTCTGACATCAGTTCTATGTTTCCTGACAAGTGATTAGAACATCCAGAGTCAATGTAAAATACCTTTAGGTCTTCGTTATCAGATGTGCTGATTGAGTTCATCATCAATGATGTATGACTTTCATTCTGTGTGTCATTTGCGTAGTTGTTGTAGGTGGTGTTGTAGGATTGACTCTGTCCCCAACTTCTTGTTCCACCTCTACCATAGCCTCCTCTTTGGCTTTGTCTTCCTCTTTGGAAGTTACTCTGATTTCTTCCGCTTCTGCATCTGCTATTACTATTCTGGCTTTGATTTGATCCCTGTTGGTTGTGCCAACAGTCATGCGCCAGATGGTTACTTAGTCCACAAATCCAGCAAGCTTTCTTGTTAGTATTCTGACTACTTCTTCCTCTTGCTCTTCCTCTGCCAGTGCCTTTTCCTCTTGCGTAATAGGCCTGAGAGCTCGACTCTTCTTCATCTTTTGACTTGCCTTTGTCTTTCTTCTTGTTCTTCATGTACATTGCAGAGCTATGTCCTTTGTCTACGTCTCCTTTCAGGTCTTGCTCATATGTGAGCATCAGTCCAAGCAACTGATTTAAATCTGGTACAAAATGATTTAAAGAGAGTTCAGTTGAGAGTACGAAGGGTTTCCACCTTTCATCTCCTCTCAACCCTGTGAGCAGTTGTGCTATCAATCTATGATTTTCGACATCTTCATTTATGGATCCCAGACTATCTGCTAGATCCTTTATTTTAGTGACGTAGTCACTAATGCTTTGACTCGGCTTCTTTTTGAACGTTGTAAACTCGGACCATAGGCTTGCCTTCCTAGCTTTCGTAGTATTTTGGAAGTGATCTTCCAATGCGCTCCATATGTCCTCTGCTTTCTCCAGACCTCTAATGTGCGGTAGCAGATGATCTGACACAGTGTTGTAGATGTAGGCTCTTGCCGTTGCATCTTTCTTTTGCCACAGCTTTAGGGCGTCTAGTTCTTCTTTTTCCGGTTGACTATCATCTTCGAAAGTCGGCTTCTTTTCTTCTCCGGTCACGTACATCATTAGGTCCTTACTCATAAGTAAGGCTTCCATGCGCATTACCCATGCGGGATAATTATCTCTGTCCAGTTTATCAATTTGGACGTGATCTGCCATGATCTTCTTCCTCTCGTGGAATGATCCGGCTCTTATATCGATTCTTGGGAAGCTAACCGGCTCTGATACCAAATGTTGGTGAAAACTTCAGCTCTAACGCCACTGTTGCGGAAATACTTTCGCCCTGAAGGTGGGTTTCGCGACAAAGCTTGAACTCTGTCAGGCCTGCGGAAATTGTCGCGCCACCGTAGTAGAATGCTAAACTAGAGTGATTCAGAATACCTCTGTAATCAACAGTAGCTCAGCCTAATTAACGTCGCCTTAACTGTGTTATCCTGCGACACAAGTTCTACCGGAACTTCACCAGACTGTCGCTGGAACGTCACCGAAATCTTACCGGAACTTTACCGAAAATAAACTTAGTTCTGCTCGTAATTGCTTCAGATGAACTTATGTGAAGTAAGGAAGTAGTGTGTGAGCTTCCTTCACCGAATGAACTTCTTTCTAGAAATTTCACAGTTCTAAAGTGCTACTTTCCGGTTAACTTTTGTACTATGTGTACATCTCCATTTCACCGGAAACTGTGATCAGCTTAAAGTAGAGACGTCTAGCTACAAGGTGAGCTATCTCTCATACACAGCTTCAAACTCTGCTACGAGTTATACTTCGTTGTTCTACCGGAAAATATTGTTTCTGAGAAACTGTAACTGACTGGAAATTACTGAAATATGTTTACTGAGTAAACTGTTATTCACCAAAGTATGCGTTTACAAGAAAAGTACTGAAGCATGTTTAGTAACGAGTCGTGATAGTTAACGATAAACAAAACTTCCTACCGTAACACGAAATAGCTTCAGATTCTTCACAAGTAAAGGTTATGCGCAAACATCCACATGAACATGTGTTTTCGATTAGAGAAGATGTGTACAAGTAAGCTTGGCCTCTTCTTGCTCAAGTTACAGAAACTCTCCTACAGTGAGTAGTTTCTTATTACCATCTCTCTCAGATGAAAACTCGACACTTCAGGCTTGTGTTATTCATCTGTACATACGCGATCTATGGCGTCTTCTGAGAACTTCTAACTCTCTCTTCACTCATACGTGCATCTCACACGCATCACCTCTCTCTCTGTGTTCTTCGTCTGTGTCGAGTTCTTCAAATCTTGTTGTATATATATACACTTTCTTTTGGCGCTCCTCTGCCCTGTCATTCTTCAATTTGCATTATGCGCGTCTTACGCGCCCGCCGCGGTTAATTGCTCTGTTATGCGCACACCGTGCACTAACTTTGCATACTGTACACCTGTGCATAGATTTTCCAGAAGATTCTGTTTCTCTCTTTGTCCGTTGCGTCAAATTCGTGAGTGTTTCCTTAACATTTCGGTATCCATTTCCTAAGAGTCTTGGAGTGTGTGGTATGTTTCTGCTGAGGGACAAAAAGTGGTATCGGGTTTGGTGGTATTGAAGGATGAAAAGGTTTCTGAGGGGTATGTATTACATGACTTGAGGGTTGGGCTATAATACATTGTTTGGGTACCCAAATCTGCATGGGTGTGGGTCTATGGATAAGATATTTCTTGGAGATCCAAATCTGCCGAGTATTGGTACTTGGGAAAGAAGATCGAGGGGACTTTGGATGTTGACTCTGCTTCTGTTGAAACTTTGTCCTGCTCTCGTCTGCTGTGTTGCCAATAGCCTGTGGTTGCTGTCCTTTTGGCACCCATATTTGTTTCGTGCCACTTGTTCTGTGATGTTGATACTTCTGCTTTCTTTGCCTTGTCTGGTGATGTCGTCGGTCTGGGTTCCTCCGTTGTGGTTGACTCGTTCGTGGTTGGGTTTGAGAGGTCCAATGGACGCTCTGCTTTGGAAAAGAAGGGAGATCCAACACTTGCGTGACCTGCCCATTAGGAAGTGATTCGTTCTTTATCTTTAATCTAGGCCAGTCCGCAGCAAGTTTGGAAGGATGAGCACCGCAGGGTGTCGTGCTCATTTGGCCGTTGATGCAACCCACCTGACCACTGATTGTGTTCATCTGCCCTAGCGGTTGGGTAGCTGCCCCTTCTAGTTTGCAGGAAGCCCCAGGGAAGATCTCCTGTCGTCCTTCTGACTGACGATTGTCCCTACCCAAGCCCGAGTGGGTTGGATTAGACGTAACGTGACTGGTTTGACCCAAGATCTTCCGGTCTTCCTTCGCATGCGTTTCATAGGGTCTAGGGTTACAAACCACAATCAGAATGCAATTAGGGAAGTCAAGTGGTATCACTCGCTTCTGCGCTAAGGTTCCAATCTGTAAGGAGCCTTGTCTAAGATTTAGGTCCACTGAGTGATCGTATAGCCAATCTTGGCCAAGGATTAGGGGTTCTATCAGGTCGTCATCATGGCACACTAGTAGCTTCGCTGTCATGGTCATATCCTTAATGAGGATAGGAAGGTCCACCTCACCCATGCAAGGGGTTTCCATGCCTCCTAAGCCTATGAGGTATGCCTCAATTGGCCGCATTTCTATTCCTGAATCCTTATAGTGGGACCATCTAATCGCACTAGTCGCAGCACCTGAGTCAATTAAAGCCCTGAGCTCTTGGCAAGGGTTGTCGTGCTCTAGCCTGACTGTAATGAACGGTCTCCTGTCCACTATACTAGGATGAGTGGTTGACTTTACTTGACACATGGCCATGGGATGTCTGGGTGTAGTTTCTAGATGGTTATAATGTTCTCTCCCTAGTCCTTGTCTTCTTAACTTCATGCGTTTAATGCGTTCTATTGCTTCTGCCTGAGCTTCCGCTTGTATTCTATTTTCTTCCTCCTTACGCTTCTTTGCCAACGTGAGTCGTCTAAGCATATCCTCAGTAAGAGGTTCCTGATATAGCTTGACTCTACAGCCACTAATATAATTAGGCATTATATCTCCTTCTAAAGTGGCTAATTGTACTGCTCCACTTGTTGAGAGTCTGTTAATGATCATAGGTCGATAACCTCGCTTTTCTAACTTACGTGCGTGTTGCTTTAGCGTATATAGTAGAACTAAATCTCCTTCTTTTAGGCCTTTATCTTTCACATGTGCATCAAAATATGCTTTCTGTCGCTTCTTCGTTGCATATATTCCTGCTGCTGCCTTTAGCCTAGTTTCTCCTAATCGTTCCAAGTCCATTATTCTCGCTGATAATTCATGGCCTGTCCACTGATGTTCTTGTGCAACCTTAAGGGTCGGTATCAAGAAGTCCAAAGGAAGCACAGCATTCTGACCAAAAACCATCTGAAAGGGAGTTGCGTTGAGTACGGTCTTGTAGGCCACTCGATATGCCCAAATAGCGTGGTGTAGCTGTTTGTCCCAATCTGAACGTTTGTTGTTCACGAGTTTCGTCAGTACGTTACAAAGGATCTTATTAGTGCTTTCAGCCTGACCATTGGCCTGAGGATGATATGGTGCGGATTTCTTGTGAATCACCATAAAATCCTGTAACAGATATTCAATGACTTGGTTTAGAAAGTGAGTGCCTCGATCGCTCACTAACTCTATAGGCAATCCATATCTTGTAAAGGCATTTTCAAATAAGAATTTTGCAGTTGTGTGTGCATCATTCTTTTTCGTGGCTTTTGCCTCTACCCACTTCGTAAGATAATCTGTGGCAACAATAATGTATTCAGCATGTGTACCTTTTGCAGGGGGGTTAATGGGTCCTACAAAGTCTATACCCCACTTAGAAAATGCACGTCCGCCCATCATGGGTTTCAATGGCATTTCATCTCTGCGAGTAGGAAACTGAGTTCTTTGGCACACCTCACATCTCTTTACATAGGTATGAGCATCCATGTGAAGAGTGGGCCACCATAATCCTGCAAAGAGGATGGCTTTGATTATCCTATCGGGTCCAAAATGACCTCCTGCAACACCTTGGTGTGCAGTCTCTAGTATGCTCAGATAATCGCTCTCATGAACACATTGTCTTAGATATCCATCTCGTCCTCTTTTGTATAGGTTATCGCCAATAAGTGAATAATCTTGAGCTTCCTGCTCTAGACTACGTTGTCGAGCTAAAGTCATTCCTTGAGGGAATGTGTTCGTCCTCAAGTATGTCACTAATTGTTCACTCCAGTCTGGTGTGAGAGACACATGATACAATGTAGCATGCTCTACTGGTGGTCTTTCACAACAAACATGGCATTCTTTACACAACTTGTAGACATCTGCTTCCATTGTAGGCCAATATACTCCTAATCTATGCAGAGTCTGTAATGTTCGATGTTTTGAATGATGTTGCTTTAATGCACCTATGTGTGCTGATTGCAACCAATTCGCATGTTCTGATTCATCTACACAACAAGCAAGAATCTTTTGATTATCCTGTTTATATATGCTTCCTGCCATTATTTGGTATCTCTGAGACTTGGTAATCTTTCCCTCTTTGATCTTTATCCTAGGATTCTTGGGTCCATATGTGAGAATAGGGACTATAGGCTTAGCCCATTCTGGTGCTATCTCAAGATTAAACAAGTACGCATCTGGTAGATCATCCGCTATTCCTTGAGGAGCTTCTCCTGAGGTTAATCTTGAAAGGTGGTCAGCTCTAAGATGTGTCTTTCCTTTCCTGACTACGACTTCAAAATCATACTCCATGAGTAATAGAAACCAACGTATTAGTCGTCCGGTGTTACATGGCTTGTTGACTAAGTACAATAGGGCTTGATGATCTGTAAAGAACTTGAATTTGTTGGCCAACAAGTAGTGCCTAAACTTCTTTACTGCGTAGATCATCCCTAATCCTTCTCGTTCCGTCGTGGTGTAATTTCTCTCTGCTGCGTTCAATTGTCTGCTAGCGTAAGCGATGGGGAGATCTATGTTACCTTCACTCGTGGGTTGTGCTAACACACATCCTATGGCATAATTGGATGCATCCACATGTACATGGAATGGCTTACTCCAATCTGGGGTAGTCAATATAGGAGCTGAGCACAAGCGTCGTTTAAGTTCATTGAATGAATTTTCACATTCATTTGTCCATTCAAATTTGGTTAAAAGAGAGTACAAAGGCTTGGCTATGATTGCATACATGTGTATGAATCTCCTATAATATCCGCAATGGCCCATAAATGCCTGTACCTCTTTCACATTAGTTGGTCTAGGTAATTCTGCAATTACTTTCACCTTTTCTTCATCCGTAGAGATTCCATTTTTTGACACAATGTGTCCTAGAATTTTGCCTTGTCTGACCATGAAAACGCATTTTTCTGGGTTCAAACAAACCTGATATTCTCGACATTTGTCAAATATTTGCCTTAACTCTGGGATATGTGTCTGTCTTACATTTGAATGAGCACATAAGTCATCGACATAAACTTCCAAGCTCTTGCGTAAGAATTCCTTAAAAACATGACACATGAGTCGCTGGAAAGTGGCGGGTGCATTTGTTAAGCCAAATGGCATCACACGAAATGCAAATATGCCCCATTCAGTGGCAAAAGCCGTCTTGTGTTGGTCTTCTGGAGCAATGGCTACTTGATTATAGCCTGAGAATCCATCAAGAAAGCTGTAAACTTCCTTGCCCGCAACTCTTTCCAATAGATGTTCCGTGATAGGAAGAGGATAACTATCTCTAATCGTTGCGGCATTAACTTTTTTAAGGTTAATACACACACGCAATTTTCCATTCTTCTTGGGCACAACCACAATGGGGGATACCCATTCGGTATGCTCAATTTCGTAAATGAATCCTGCTTCTATCAGGCGATCTATCTCCTCTTTAATCTTCGCAGCGTAGTTATCATTGTACGTGTACGGTTTCTGTTTTGTCGGTTTTGCATCTGGAGTCATAGGGATTCTATGAGAACATATATCTGGATCTACTCCTTTCAAATCTTTGTAACTCCACGCAAAAACATCTCTATATTCACGCAATAGGGCAACTAGCTCTTCTTCTTCTTCAGTTGTCAAATCATGCCCTATGTATGTACATTTTTCTTCTTCTCCTTCTATGGCAACTATTATTTTCTTGGTTTTCTCTCGGTTATCATATACTTGTCCGTCATTCGCTTTTCTATTAGGCATTCGTACCATGATTCTTCTATCTTCGATTTCATATTTCTTGAAGTTCTCGGGTACTTCAAATAAAGATTCTTCTTTTTCTGACATGGTTTCTTTCTTCTTTCTTTTCTTGCCTTCACTCTTGGTAGTCACTTCCGTGGCTAACCTCACCTCATTCGTAATTTCCTCGTGTCTCTGAGTGTGAGTCTCTACTTCGAAAAAATATTATTCCTCTGATGCAAAGGGTGGGTCCATGATAATTGATTCTAAATCAAAATCGCTTGCATCCTCAAATGCATCAGTGCTAGGTTCACACTCTTCTAAAATTGCATCGCACATGATTGGCTCTATCGTGAAAACTGAAATGTCATAGCCATCCTCGTCACAGTGGGGTGTCCATTGTTCTTCATTGATGACTACATCCATGGTTGCTAGGATTTCTGCCCAACCATGGGGTTCAAACTCTTCGTCAGGGAATACTATAGGTGCGTAGGCTGGATCTTGAAGGGTTCGTGGATTTTGTTCTGCACCTAAGGTCCTGGCTTCTAACCTTTCTTCCTCTTGTTTGGCTACTTTACACATCCATAAATGAGTATCCTCATGCAACCAAGAAGGATCTGATTCTAATGAGTGCACGGATTCTGTTTCTACTGGTGTCTTATGGATGGTATTCCATTGTATTGGGGGTACATCTCGATGTGAATAGTCTTTAAGATTGACTTTGGTAGTCACTCCTAAATGTTGCAAGTACAAAGAATTAGTTCCCCAATCTTGTACAATTTGCAATTGATGCATGAATGGTCGTCCCAATATCATCTCATAAGCATGGTTTTTTGAAGTCACAAATGGCAAAAGTATGCTCAAATTCTACACCACAAGTGGTGAGTGATATGCCTTCTAGTAAGCCTAATGGTTTTTCTATGTGTCCATCAGCCATTTGTAGCTTCATTCTGGTGGGTCTTAATGCTGGCTTACCCCAACGTTTCCATAAAGCGGTGGTAGCTATGGCTACTCCGGCTCCCGAATCTAAGATGGCTTTCGTGGTGTAGCCCTGATGGGTTATCGGAAGATACGTGTTACCTTCCTCTCCTTCGCTTACATCTCCGATCTTCTCTACGGGTATCTCTGGTACCTTATCTTGTGATCCTATTTGTGAGGGAGTAGTAGCAAGCTCGGGGAATTGAATTGCTACATGTTTCCACAATTCTGGTTTTACCTTCAATAACTCCTCCAGAGTGAGATTACACTGTACTTTAGTATTCTTGATCACTTCCGTGTTTCTAGGGATTACTGATTCTTCATTCCTCACTATTATCGTGGGTGCTCTCATACTAATAGACTTTGCTTCCCAAGGTCCTGTGAACTGAGGTAATTCTTGTAAAGAATTATATTCAAATCCTGTGTGTTCACTCAGTTGTTCTTCCTCTACATCATCGTAAATAGAGGGAATGTCTTGGGGAAATTGTTCCTGCAAGTCATCTATTTCTTGAATAGGAGGATGGGTTCCTTGTTCCTTTCTCCACTTCTCTTCTTGTATTTCTCTCAAAAATTCATGTGAGTACCTATGTATGGAAGATAGGTTGTCTTGACTTTCTGAGTTGGGTACTTGAGACAGGGATGGCGCATTCCTTTCCTGTGTCTCTGGGACAATAGGGTTCCTATGCTGATCGTTTTTCTCTTTGCTATCAATCAAATATTCTAGCCTCTCCATTAGTCCTTGGAAATGTAGTTCCGGTTTTGCCATGTTATTCCAATTGAGATATCTAGAGGCTTCGAACAAAGCTTGTGCTAATTCTACCATCTTCATGCAAAGTTTAGTTCTCTCAGTTTCTAGATCAGCTCGAGGGTAGTTTTTGCTCATTTCAGCTACCTGAGGTCTTTCTTTTAATCTAGCCTGATATGCACGAAACATCATGTCTAGATTTTCTAGTATGGGTTCCGCTAAAACTGATCCTGATTTTTGAGCTGGATTCTCTTGATTCAATTCCTGTGAAGTCAATTCTTGGATTTTGGCTCTAGATTCCTTCAAACTTCCTTCCAACTCACTTATCTTTTTACTCCATTTTCTCTTTATCCTTTCTCTAGAATCTTTCCAAGATTTTGTCTTTTTACTACTGGATTCTGCAACTTCGCTACTTCTGGCTACTTTCTCTTGATTAAGCTGTTGGTTCTGTAAGAGCGCCTGGGCTCTTGTTATAGCTTGGATAGGCACGTATGTAGGGTTGGATCCATCTGCGTTATTTACAATACCTATCACGTTGATCGGTGTCACATTCGAAGCGTTAACAGGATTTATTGGACAATCTTTGCTTATGTGCTCTTTGCCACAATCAGCACAAAAGCCTTGTATGTTATAGTACTGTGATTGTCTTGCTATCGGGGGATGTGGACAATCCTTTATGAAATGATCTCCTTGGCACCTAGAGCATGGTCCTCTAGGGCCCTGTGGTCTTTGTTGTCTCAATTGGGGCCGTGGATTTGGGTTTGTGTACATCACATTAGCATAGTCTGGCTCCCAACTAGGTTCCACTGGTGGACTATCGTGATGATATGTCTCCACATGTTCTAGTGACTCTGTGTAATAAGCGGGTGGACTATCTACATGCGTAGAGTCAAAACTGTTTGAGTGTGGATCACTCTCTGTGATCAAAGGTGAAGAAGGCACTAAAGCCCTACTTAGATTCTCTTCTGCAGCAGCGTATTTGACTGAGATGACATTCGCTGGTGGGGGTGGCTGTTGAGCTAAGACAGGTTGAGGTCTCTGTTGAGCTTGGTATGGGTAGTTCTGAGGAGGCCTATAGTAATAAGGCTGAGCATTGTATTGGCCTTGATACCTACCTGGCTGCGGATATGCTTGCGGGTAGTTCTGTCTCACAGTTTGTTTGTTGTATGGGCAGTCCTGAGCCGTATGATTTGTGTATCTTCTTTCAATTGTACAGTATTGGACACTAGGGTTGGTTTGAGGTTGTGGTGCATTGGGACACACATTTGCCATATGGTCACCACCACAGGTGTAACAACGCTTGTTAGCTAGCACCCTAGGTTTACTAGAAACTCCTAGTTTCTGGGCCACTTTTTCTGCTAGGTCTTCTATTGAGCTAGACAATTTTGTGGATACTAGAGATGAGCAGTCTGAGTCCTTATAAACCTTTGAGAGTTCCAACTCGTCTCCTAAGTTGTCCTCAATGTCTATACAAATTCTTACACATTGCTCTAGCGTTCTGGGTTCTTTTAGGTACACATAGGAGCGTAGTTTAGAGCTCAACAAGCCATCTAAAAACAATGACACTTGCTTAGCTTGTGAGGGTAGCTCTTGCATTGGACATCGTTCAACATATTGTCTAAACCTACGTCCTGCCAGTCTTACTGTTTCCTGAGGGGTCTGTTTAAAGCTATGAATCAACGAAGACGTGTCATGTCTAATCCCACTTTTAGAGAATTCGGTGATGAATGACTCTAAAAAGTGATGGATGTCTCTAAATTGCCTTTGTTGCAGAGGTTGGAACCAAGTTAAAGCTGTATTCTTTAACGTTAGTCCAAATGCGTTGTATTGCGTGAACATGTTTTCGACTTGTTCTGCTCTTAGCACTTGCTTGAATTCTGCGACGTGGTCATAGGGATCTCCTGTCCCATCAAAATAATTCTTCATTGATTTTACTAATTGTGTGGGTCTCAATATTCTTGCGTGTTCGCGTGGCCTAGGTAGAGGAAAATCATCTCTACCACCTAGTATTCCATGATCTCTTTGTCTATCCGCTCTATTAGTGTCTGTGGTTGTTCTATCTCTCCCTATGGGGTGATTAAAGCTTACTTCCGGTCTCTCTTTATTTCCTTCTCTTTGATTTCCATGGGCTGAGGATGTTCCTGCCCCTTGTTGACTTGTATTCATGTTCGTTCTAGATGGAGGGAATACCAATTCACCTCTCCATGTGTATGTGTTTTTAGCGCGGTCAGGCACCACAAAGACTCTTTCTGAAGTCTCATCCAGGTATACAACCTTTCCAGGTGTATCCGGGTCCTTGAACTCGTATATAGTGATGATACCTACCTCACTAAGTATTTCTGTCTTGTATCTCCAAAAGGCTTCATCAGTTTCTTTATTTACAAACAACTCTATGCTTCTGTTGTCCTGAGGGATCCATTCTGGGATTAGTACTCGTGTCAGTACAGATTTCCCTCTAGGTGTTCTAGGCTCTTCTAATGGTTCTTTTCCTTGAGATTTCGCTTCCGTCTCTGGTTGAATCACGCCATACTCGTTGGTATTGTTTGGCTGCGTACTTAAGATGTACATCGTTCCTTCCTTGTCTATGTACGCGTCTCTCTCGAATTTCACCATTGGATGTTCCAATCCAATGGGTTGATCGGGGTTGTGCATTTGCACCACTTGCCTTCGCAAACCATCCTCATAGATGCGAGCACCTAATCGGTTGGTTCGGAGAAACTCTAGTTGCGTTCTATAGGGTCCTTCTGGCTTTTCTAAATAGGCTGCATTCGACCCTCCTTCTGGTCTTTCTGTGCTAAATGCCATTTCTGAATCACTAGTGTCTGAGCTCTCGTAGGGGTAATTACTATTCAATTGCTGAGCCCACGATCGAGCAGTAGTTCTTACACTTGCCTCTGATGATCTAAGGCTTCGTCGGTCTGACTTACCTATATGTTTGCCCGATCTCAGGTTCATTAATTTTCTTCCTTGCACACTCAGTACACGCTCAGATCATCAATGATTCTTTGTTATTACTTTCTTGATTCTTTTTAAATTTCTTTAGATTCTTGTCTTAATGTATGCGTCAGGGATTCGACTTTCCGTTATAATTTTGAGTTCTCGTTCCATCAGACTTAGGTTCTTTCCTTTAGGTTTTCGTGTCACACACCTTTACTTGTAGTCTTAGACTTGAAAGAATTAAATATCTTGAACTTGAGGCGTTCCTATCGTCTTTAATCCACAACACTACCGTTTAGCCTAAGCTAAGAATTGACTGAGGGGGTTGAGTAATCTTCCAACCTCGAGTCAGCTTTTCTGGTTGCTCTAATGCCCAAGAAGCCGCGCTTCCCAAGCTTTATGCCCTTCACTGCCTTGCCTTGGTTGCCTTTGATTGCCCTTGCTAGACCTGGAAAAATCCAATATTAGACCAATTCACAGTTGGATGATCAAGCACTTGAGTATATACACCTTTTAAGTCCCTTCCCTTTTGCCCAAATTTTCAATGTTTGCCCCCTGGCTTTCT
Organism: Ceratopteris richardii; assembly: GCA_020310875.1. Lineage (NCBI taxonomy): Eukaryota > Viridiplantae > Streptophyta > Polypodiopsida > Polypodiales > Pteridaceae > Ceratopteris > Ceratopteris richardii. The sequence continues at coordinate 52,726,697 of CM035430.1, read as the reverse complement.
AGTCCCAAACTAGGTCAACCTCAAAATAGCTTATCTAAAAATAGACGTATCCTTTAAGAAAAAAACAGTTTAGGTCACGTAGTACTCGTCAAGAGCTTTCTAACGAGCTATTAAGCTCAAAAAACGGACTTCGGATGACAAAGTTATGATCGTTCAGGCCCTGGGGGGTAAAAACTGACAAACACGTTTTTCTCCAAATATGAGCTAAGGGGTCTCCTATGAGTCTAATCACCCAAAAATTTCCCAAAAATAGCCCCAAAATTGGCCAAAAAATGAAACCCTAAAATTTGCGATGGGGGTGCACAATCGCGATGGTCTGGGACAATCGCGATGGTCTGGGACCGTCGCGATGGCGTGAAGTTGCACCGTCGCGATGGCGTGGAATTGCACAATCGCGATGGCATGGATTTGCACAATTGCGATGGCGTCAGTCAACGGTCAACGTGCACAATCGCGATGGTCTGAAGTGCACCGTCGCGATGGCGTGGTCTTGCACAATCGCGATGGTCTGAAAGTGCACCGTCGCGATGGTCTGAACGCGATGGTCTGGGCGCGATGGTCTGAGCCAATCGCGATGGTCTGAACGCGATGGTCTGAAGTGCACTGTCGCAATGGTCTAGATTGCCACGTGGCACCGTCGGCGCGATGGCGTGACACAATCGCGATGGTCAGAGACCGTCGCGATGGTCCGGCCAAGCCGTCGCGATGGCGTGAGCCTATCGCGATGGTGCGACACAATCGCGATGGTCAGAGACCGTCGCGATGGTCCACCAAACAGTGATTTTTTGCAATGCAGCTATGGATTCCTACACACGTAGGGGTCGCCTACACGCTGGTGAACTCGCCTTCCTCAAAATCCGAACTTTGCAGACCATCGCGATGGTCTGACACAGTCGGCAATTTCTGACAGAACCTCAAAATTTTACCTTTTCCAAGCTTTCCTGATGCACTGGAGCTCTGTACCTGCAAGAAAACTCAAGAAAATAGAAGTACACACAAGCACAAAAGTTCTCTCTCACTCTCTCGCATGCACAAATGAGGGGAAATGAGGAGAATGGGTGGATATGGTGAATTTTCTGATTTTTTTGGAGATGAAGATGATGATGCGGTGATGAAGATGGAGTGTGGGGGGGGTGAAAAACACTAAAAACTAAGTAAAAACAACAACAAAAACTGAAATTTTTACCTTCCAACGCCACTTCTTGCTATACTCTTACCATCACACCTTCGTCCTAGACTCGATCCCCGACAACGGCGCCAAATTTGGTGTTGCTCTAGTACAATGGTGAGGACCACGTTAAGAAGCTTCACCTCCTTAATGTCAATCCGCGGAAGAGGTAGGAGTGATATGAAGATCGTGAATGTGAGATGATGTGAGAGTGAAGGTGAGAAGCATCAAGTTGCACACACACATACACACACACAATGAAGAGACAAGCAAGACACAATGGAAGGTGGGAAATTAGCTCTATTACTCAAGAACACTCTTACAAGCTCAAAATAGCTCTAAGCTCACACTAGCTAACATGAACCAACCTCAAAAATGAGCTCTCTAGCTCTTTTTATAGTTTCTAGACTAGTTTTGACCGGTTTCACATCTAGTGACCGGCATAGTTAAAAAATAGGTCCTAGATGCTATTTGGAAGGGTAAACGGTATCTAAAAATAACGAAAATTGGTACGTGCATTCTACCTAAGCTCCTCAAGCTCGAGGACTCCTCGGCTTGCACAAAATGGAGCTATGGATTACAAAATGAGGTTTTTCTATGTTACATATGTTACAATTAGTGATAAAAATCACTGTTGAATGTTTTGAAAAGTGATAAAAAACATATTTGTTTGAGAAATTGATCCGACTGGCTCCCTGCTCCGTCGTCACATGCTTCCATGGCGTCTGTGCCTCTGGCTGCTTCCAACATCAAGCAATGCCTATTCCAAGATCCAAAGGAGGACCTACTCACAAAGAAATAGATAAGCTCACACTTTGGTGTGCAAGGGATGCTCACGCAAGCTCATACATACTAAAATCTATCTCTGATTTTCTATTACCACATATTAGAGGATGCAAGACATCTCAAGAGACTTGGGATGCCCAAGAGACATTCTTTCTGCTAGTACAAAAGCAAGGAGGAACCATCTTTGGAATGAGTTCAACCAAATGAAGAAGACTCCAAAACAAACCATTACGGAGTTTGTTACAAAGGTCAAGGAGGTTTTTGATCAATTGGCATCCACTAGAGAGCTGATTGAGGAAGAGGCCACCATGAGACAAATTCTCAATGGGATTAGAGGGACAAGCCATGGCAATCTTTCACCACAGACTTTGATCTCATCATGGATGTGTGAAATCCACACTTCAATATCTTTCTTGTAAAAATATTCAATCAAGAGGCCAACAATAGCATAAAGGAAGGTAACTCCTATCATGGTAGTTCTGCTAGTGCTCTATATGCAAATATGAAGGACAAGAAGCTGAAAGGCAAGAAGAAGGAAGAGGATGAAGGGCAGATTTCCCCTTCATCCTCTTCCTAGAATGAAAATGGAAGAGGTGGATATGGCAACAACAGAGGAAAAGGTGAATACAACTTCAAAAATAACAATAGAGACCATAACAAATGCAAGTAAAACAATTATTCTAAAGATAAAAGACATGAAGACTCCTTGCAATTGATGAATCTAAGTCACAAGAAGGTAAAGAAGATGATCACTTATTCTACATAGATTCAGAATGTCAAATCATGTTGCAAGCGACATAGCTCTCTTATGTGATTTGGAAATTCCAAAGCATAGAAATGAAGTACAAATAGGGGATGAAACAAGGCATAGTGTGGACAAGATTGGTAATGTCGAGGCTTCCAATGGGAGGACAAAAATTCCGAGCAAGGTAATCTATGTTCTCACTATTACAAAAAACCTAATAAGTGTAGGCCAAATAGTTGAGAAAGGCTTGCAATTTAGGTTCACCTAAAATGGAGCTTTTGTGAAAGATCCATGTCAAGGCCTCAAGAAAATAGCCAAAGGTGAGAATCATGGTAGGCTTTTTACTTTTGAAGTAGGAGAAACCAAAAACATAGCTCTATTCAACTTTGAGTCTCAAACCCTAAGTAAGCTTTAAGTGTGGCATAAGAAGCTAGCTCATGTGAATGAAAGAACCTTGAAGGATATATGCAGGGATCAAAGTGTTCTAGGACTCCCAAACATATCAAAGCAACACATGATCAATAGATATGATGCATGTCAGATTTGGAAGCACAAAACAACCATTCAACCACAAAGGATACATCCACAACTTATTAGACTTAGTACATACAAATGTATGGGTGTCAAGCCAAGAACTTTTATTGGTAAGATCAAGGTATTATGTCGCATTTATTGGTGACCTTAGTAGATGGACTATTATATACTCTATCAAGATTAAGACTGAAGTGTTTGATTGCTTCAAAATGTATCTAGCACATGTGGAGAACCATATAGGTCGATCACTCTGAAAGCTCAAATTTGATGGGGGGGATACTTATCCAAAGAGTTTGATGAGTTCTTGCAAGATAAAGGTATCAAAAGGGAAGTGACTAATAGGTACTCTCCTCGATTGAATGGAATTGCAGAGAGGAGAAATAAGACATTGGTTGGATCATCGAGAACAATTCTTGAAGAGAAGAGGTTGCCACATTATCTATGGGTAGAGGCTATTTCAATTGTTGTGTACCTTGTCAATAGACTACCATCCTAATCACTCCAAGGTATGACTCCTCATGAAGCATGGTATGGAAGAAAACCTAGTCTTGGACATTACAAGGTGTTTGGTCATTTAGCTTATGTTCATGTACCTTCACATGTAATCAAGATCTCAATTCACACTCACATAGAGGATATGGGTGCTGAAAAACAAACAAAAAATAGATATGTGAAGAGACTAAACAAAACATAGGATTGGGTGCAACCTCCCCCCACACACTCTATTTCGACAGTTCACTAAGTGCATATATTTATAGGATTTTTCATTATGTCAAAAATAGCAGTTAGAGTGAGGTGGCTTTAAGAAGCATGCCTGAAAGTAAAAGTTGTTTTCTTTTGTGGAGAGCCTTTTCTTTTATTAATGGATATCATTGGCTACAATGATCCTTATCCTAACCACTAGTTTTACTATTTTTCTCTAAAAATAGAACCCTCTACGTGGGTTTATTTACAAAATATATAAAATATAAATCTGATTATTGGTGTATAAACTTTCACACCCTCATGAGCCTTTAGTTTCTATATTCAAAACACCAAAACACATTAATAAAATAAGAAATTAACACTCAAAAAATTCCTTGTTCAACACATTCCATAATTCATAACATGCCACTCATTTGAGAAAGCAAATAGCCTTAATTGATAAAATAAAAATAAACATGGACGGCCAGTCACATGTTCCATCATTGAACAAAAATAAGCATGTTCCGTGTAAAAACACATGCATGGAAATGTTCATGGAGGAGTTACATTATTAAGATTATTTATGAGCTGCTAGCATAGTCTCTAAGTAAGTCAATAAGAACATATATTACTTACTATTTGAAATGTTTTTTTGTCAATCATTCATGGAATAGAATATGCTTGAAATATTCTAATGTATTTTGGGAAGTGTAACCTGTTGCTATATTTAGGTAGTGATGTGTGTGAACACACTAGGATCACTGTTGTTCTAGAAAAGGATAAGCACCACATCAAGAAGCTCCACCTGCCAAAGGTATATACGAGTTTCTGCTCGTTAGTATAAGCGTCTCAAAGTCTGCTACAGGTTTAGCAAAATTCATTTGGGTAGTTTTGTTCAACGTTTTGAGATACAATCAATTTTTTGCATCAAGGTATTTTAGTCACCGGCCATGGTTGAAAGCAGTGATGTATTCTGTATGTTGGCTGTTGAGGATAAGTTGGATGGTACCAACTACTCGTTATGGGCGTATATGATGCGACATGTGTTGGTTGCAAAAGGACTGTGGAACATTGTGCAAGGTGTCGAAAAACATCCTATCATACCTACAACTGTTACAACTGCAGGTACTGAAGTTGATGCAGAAGGTGTCAAAGATGATGATATTCTACATATTCCTATTCGTGCTGCGGTTTCTGCTGCACCTACTACAGAGAAAATTCGTTGGGATGGTAGAGATGCCCAGGCACATGCATTGATAGCTTTGTCTGTCAAACGTGCCATTATTCCTCACATTCGCTCTTGCAGAATAGTTAAGGATGCTTGGATACACTTACCACATTGTCCCAAGCTAGGAATGAGGCTCGTGTTGCTTACCTCCGAAAACAGTTGGAGAGTGAGCACATGAATGAAGGTGATTCTATGGATAGTTTCCTAACAAAGATCAAAGACTTGAAGGAACAATTGATTTCTGCAGATGAGGTTACACCAGATAGCTCACTTGTGTAGACCGTTCTGAATGGTCTTCTTGATTCATATCACAGTTTTGCTTCTACTCTTTGGTTGATGATGAAAGGCAATCCAAATGCCTTATCATTTGAGTAGTTAGTCTTTGTTCTGTTGCAAGAAGATCAATCCAGGCAGAACAGGTCCATTATGCGAGTTGCAGATCAAGCTTTCTTGGCTAGTTAGAAGGGCAAAGGAAAATGGAGCTCTTCAACTAGTAAGTAGATATCTGCTAATTCTGCATATTTGAAGAAGGAAGATAAAGATGAGAAGAAATCAGAAAAGCAGAAATTGTTTTGTAAGTATTGTAAAGGGAATGATCATATCATAAAGAACTGCCCAAAACTGATTGCTAAAGAGGCAAAGAAGAAAGAGGCTGGAATGGTTGTTGCAGAGGCCTCTACACCAAAAACAGAGTCTGCTAATCTTGTGCAGGAAGATGAACCTTATAGCTCCCTCTCAAGCTAAAGCATGCTTGAGTCTTATTTGATAAGTTGAATACCTGTTATTAACTTAAACTTGCAAAGTTTAACTCCATTAAGTGCTTTAGTCATCATATCTACTACTAGCTTTTTAGTTGGAACAAAAGAAATATCAATACCCTTTGCCATGAAATTCTCTATAATGAAATGATAATTAAACTCTATATGTTTGGTTCTTGCATGATAAACTAGATTTTTCTAGGTGCATAGAGCTTACATTATCTCCAAATATATGAGTTTTGAACTTACAAGTCCCAAATCTGCATACAATGCCTCTAGCCATATATCTTCTTGAGTTGCTATGGTCAATCTTGGATACTCTGCTTCAGTTGAGGATAGTGCAACTATTGGTTTCTTCTTCGAATTCCATGACACAAGTTTAGAACCTATATATGCTAAGAATCATGAAGTACTCTCCTATTATCCTTGGATCTTGTCCAATCTGCATCTGATATAGCTTGAGATCTAAATCAAATAAATAAGGATAGAGTATATCTTCATTGATTGTGCCATTGAGATACTTGGGTACTCTCTTAGATGCATCTATTGGTGGTCTTCTTGGAGAGTGCATGAATTGGCTTAGCACTCCTACACTATATGAGATGTCTACCCTTGTATGAGTAGCATAAATCAAGGTACCTACCAAACTTTGAAGCTCTTCAACGTCTTCAATCTACCAACCTTCATAAACACTAACCTACAGGTTAAGTGTTCTCCATTCTAAATTTCAAGAGTAGATCCTGAATGTTCCTACTTTGAGTTAATTACATCCCTTGATTTGTGTATATGAAACTTTGAGCTCTCCTAGATCATTAATCTTGAACTCCTCTTGCATATGTATTTTGATCTTTACTATTCCATTCAAGTCATCACCTATCACAATTATGTCATCTACATAAACACATAAATAGATAACTTCATTGTGAACCTTCTTGATGCACAAAGAAGGGTCTGCATTACTTGACTTGAAACCTTGATCTTGTAGATAGGTTACCAATCTAAAATTCCAAGCTCTTGGAGACTTTTCTAAACCATACAATGCCTATTTGGGTTTGCATACATAAGGGTTTTCAAACCTTAGAGGTTGTATACCTCTTCACTCATCCACCTATTGAGAAAAGCATTCTTCACATCAAGTTTCCGTAGCTTCCAATTCCTTGCAGTTGCTACACTAAGTAATGTCCTAATGGTGGCCACCTTGGAAACTAGTGAGAAGATTTTCTCATATTCTATGCCTTGATTTTGAACATGCAATAAAGTAATTCTATGCTCTAAGAGTCTGGTCGATTCAGACAAATCTAAAATCAGACAACCATTTGGTCACCCATGTGTGTGATCAAAGATATCAAGATTAGACTTACGTAGCAGTTCATGTGCTCTTATAAACAAGTCATCCACTTAGCTTAGTCATTAATTCTCAAGGGTGTGAAGGAGGAGGTCTTGAATTCAAACCCCATGGGGGTACATGGGGAGTGTATTTTTCCCAAAGATCTCTAAAGCCTTCTAGAAGCATCCACTTGTCTTAATTCTAATTCATTAGGACACTTGGCAGACATTCAGCTACATGGGGGACACTTGGATGGTTAGTATACACCTGCTCAAGAAGGAAATCCCTTGGAAAGATATATATATATATATATATATATATGTATATATGTATATATATATAGGCATATGGTTGGGAGGAGAGTCATCCTCTAGCACATTAGGGCGAAAAACGGCCGAAAAGGGGCTGTTTGCTAATGAGAGATTAAGGAAATTGACAAATAGAGTCTTTCCACGTGTACAAGAATATGACATTGTTGTCTCCTTTAACCGTATGAAGAAATTCTTTTTTTAAGAGAATATGATCTAAAAGCGCCGCGAAAGTGATGAAGATTCTTGTATTCAGTGTACAATTTCTTGGTTTGATGCAAAAAAAGATATTTTTGCACATCACACAATGCATATCTTTAAAGTTCCAAGAAGGAAATGATTTTTGAAGATACGAAATATTTTTGGGTTCACGAAATTCCATGGTCATTCGGCGACAGGGTTTACATCAAATCAAAAGTTTCCACGTGTACAAAGCCCTTTTATCTATAAATGTTGGCAAAGTTTGTGAATGTCGGTTTCTCGCTTTGAGCATTCTTCTTCTTCTCGATTCTAATGGCTTCTTCTTCTTGTCGTCCTTCCAATCGTGTAACCTCATGTGAGGTTTACAACAGAAGAGAGGATTCTTTATGGAAACCTCTTTCTGTGAAGTTAAATGAATGAGTAACTATGCTTCCTAGCTATAGAGGTGCCCATAAAGTCAAGCATGCTAAAAGAGACGACACAAGAAACCATTGCAGGGGACGTATTCTTAGTTTCAAACTAAAGAGATGCGGTTGGTTTGCAAGAGTACAACATGTGTACAACGCTAAGGATCTTGTTCTCGAAAAGCATATGCAATTCCCTTTGTACTGTAAGTGAAGTTTTACAATGATCGTCTATCATTTCAGTTGGTTTTGTATAACAACATAGATGTTTTTGTATTGCAGATATTTTTCCTTCCAATATTTTAGAGTGGCAACCTCTTGAATGTTTAACACGAACATTCAGAGTTCTTCATAAGGAATATGCAAAGCTTATGTATGCAGACAAATCCGCTCAAGTTTTCAATAGCACAGAGTTATTTGTCCATTTTGCATATAATCAGGTGCCATTAGGGAGGAGCTCTTATGGAAATCTTATACATTTTCCTGGTCCTTGCATCTCTTCATTAGATTGGGATGCTCCTGATCATTCAACAAAAGGTGGAAAAGAAAGCTTGGACTTTGGATAGCCTTGGACTCAGAGGAGAGTTGTCCAGAAGTACTGATTCATCCAGATTTTCAATCTAGAAAGATAATTGTCACTGCAAATTGGAAATTCAAAAATGTAAGGGAGCTCTAGAATACCTTGATGAGGCATCATCACAATTCAAATTCTCAATTGATGATGCAATAGTTAACATTAGATTAGAGAAAAAACATTATCTTGCATAACTTGCCTGCCACCCAGGGTGATCAAGTTGCAACCCTTTAGATTGTAATAAGTCTCCTTCTTTAAGAAGCTTTTTTTCAAACTTCCATTGATTTTTCTTTGCAGAATGGTGACTAAGAATGTGACTGATTACATCACTTCAATTATGTCTTTTTATGGACTATATTCATATTGGCATTTTTTTGTTTAATTTCAAGATTCTGAGGAGGTTTCAATGGTGCAATGATTATACAGGAACTTGCATATGAAAAAATGGAAAAGATTGGATGACACGACCGATACAAGCGATACGGGCCATCCGAAATTCTCCGATTGCCCATATCGCTTGCATCGGTCGTGTCATAAAAACTTCTCTATCCTCCTCACATTTAACTTTTCTGCAAGATGGTGAATGAACTTGTCTCTAGCAAATCTCTTCTATATTTGAGGTACTCTTTTCTCCTGTAGACAATAATACTTTGAACATATGACACCCCTACAACCATTGCATAGCTTGAGTAACAAAGGAAGTAGCCTACCCTTGAAGCATTGAATCCTGGGGCATATCCAAAAATTCTTAATGCACCTGTTCTTTCAAGTAGAAAAACTCTGTATGCATTAAAGGGTATTGAAGTAAAACCCATGTATCTTGAAAGAGCCCTCAAGGAGAATAGTGAAAAATCTGCCTCTTCACTATACTGCTTATGAATAACACAAAATAACTTTGGATTCAGTTTTGGAAGATAGTGGATCACTGAATGAATATCCATCTTTGTCTTTCCTTTCTTCTCTATGGTTTTCCTTGTTCCCTTCCCCCTCCCAATGTAGTTGTCTTCATCCAATATAGATATCTGTGGAAAAAATTGAAAATCTAGGTTAGAAAAAGTAAAAGGTCTTTTAAAGTCATAGAAATAACTGGAAACAGAAGTAGAAACAAAGCATGAGATACGACCAATCCAAGCGATTAGGGTCATCAGAGAATATTCGATGGGCATAATCGCTTGCATCAGTCATGTTTGATTTATCATCCTTAACTTTATAGAAACATATAATTAATGTTGAAAATAATATTTATAAACACATTTAGTTGTTCTATATGGAGCATTCATTCATATAGCTATAAATATGATACTTAATTGGACACAACCAATTCAAGCGACTAGGCCCATCAAGGAAGCTTGGATGGTCCTAATCGCTTGAATTGGTTGTCTCCAAAGGAGGTCATCTTGAAGCTTAGATTGCATGTGAACTTTTGTATCTTATTATTGGTTAAGAATTTGGAGAAGATAATGCTACCATTGCGTCCGGAACGTGTCAAAACCCTAAGATTGACTGTCTATTTGCATGATTTCGATACCCACAGGTCTTGATAAGCCTTTTTGTATTGATTTCCAGACACGAACGATGCAAGCGATTAGGCCCATCCAACATTTCCAGATGAGCCTAATCGCTTGCATTGGTCATGTCCTAGATTCATGCACAAATAGGCTCATCAAGACCTTTCCATATCAGAATTTGCATGATTTCGATACCTAGAGGTCTTGATAAGCCTTTTTGTATTGATTTCCAGACACGACCGATGCAAGCGATTAGGCCCATCCAACATTTCCAGATGAGCCTAATCGCTTGCATTGGTCATGTCCTAGATTCATGCACAAATAGGCTCATCAAGACCTTTCCATATCAGAATCATACAAATAGACAGTCAATCTTAGGGTTTTGGCATGTTCCTCCGGATGCAATGGTAGCATTAGGTTCTTGATTCCGAGCCAATAGTAAGATAGGGAAGTTCATGACCGATGCAATCGAAATAAGCTAGTCAAAGGTAGGTCAAACGCGTGTAATTGCTTGTATCAGTCGTATCGGGTATATAGCACAAGTATGCATGGGTGATGAAGAGAGAAATTCTATGAAGGTTGAAAATGTGAAATGGTGAACGGGACCCGTATTTATAGTGGAGAAGGACCGGGTAACGGTCACATGACGTGGACCAATAACTGAGTGCCACGTGGCAAAAGACGTTGGGAATCACAACGGCTAGATGACGTGGCCCACTCAAATGATGCCACGTGGCATTGTAACGTTGGGATTTGCAACGGCTAGATGACATGGACCAATCACACATTGCCACGTGTCACCAACGGTCAAATCATCCCAGAGACCTATTTAAGCTCTTCTATTCACTTTTTTCATTTTTTGTGAAACTCCTTGCTACCATCAACTTGCCGTTGTCTTCGCGTTGTCATCTTGAAGCTTAGATTGCATGTGAACTTTTGTATCTTATTATTGGTTAAGAATTTGGAGAAGATAATGCTACCATTGCGTCCGGAACGTGTCAAAACCCTAAGATTGACTGTCTATTTGCATGATTTCGATACCCAGAGGTCTTGATAAGCCTTTTTGTATTGATTTCCAGACACGACCGATGCAAGCGATTAGGCCCATCCAACATTTCCAGATGAGCCTAATCGCTTGCATTGGTCATGTCCTAGATTCATGCACAAATAGGCTCATCAAGACCTTTCCATATCAGAATTTGCATGATTTTGATACCCAGAGGTCTTGATAAGCCTTTTTGTCTTGATTTCCAGACACGACCGATGCAAGCGATTAGGCCCATCCAACATTTCTAGATGAGCCTAATCGCTTGCATTGGTCATGTCCTAGATTCATGCACAAATAGGCTCATCAAGACCTTTCCATATCAGAATCATACAAATAGACAGTCAATCTTAGGGTTTTGGCATGTTCCTCCGGATGCAATGGTAGCATTAGGTTCTTGATTCCGAGCCAATAGTAAGATAGGGAAGTTCATGACCGATGCAATCGAAATAAGCTAGTCAAAGGTAGGTCAAACGCGTGTAATCGCTTGTATCAGTCGTATCGGGTATATAGCACAAGTATGCATGGGTGATGAAGAGAGAAATTCTCTGAAGGTTGAAAATGTGAAATGGTGAACGGGACCCGTATTTATAGTGGAGAAGGACCGGGTAACGGTCACATGACGTGGACCAATAACTGAGTGCCACGTGGCAAAAGACGTTGGGAATCACAACGGCTAGATGATGTGGCCCACTCAAATGATGCCACGTGGCATTGTAACGTTGGGATTTGCAACGGCTAGATGACATGGACCAATCACACATTGCCACGTGTCACCAACGGTCAAATCATCCCAGAGACCTATTTAAGCTCTTCTATTCACTTTTTTCATTTTTTGTGAAACTCCTTGCTACCATCAACTTGCCGTTGTCTTCGCGTTTTTACATGCTTTTCAAAACTTTCCATAGACCACATTTTGTGTGAGGGTTTAGGGTCATCATGATCAATTATTTTACAACATGACCGATACAAGCGATTAAGGACATTCGAGGATTTCCCGATGACCCTAATCGCTTGTATCGGTCATGTTTCTTGAGTGCTTTGTGAAAGCTTTTTTAATTAGTTTTTCTGCGTTTAAAATTTGTTCCAAGCTTTTAAACTCTTTTTTGTGCAAGTTGGCTTATTTCGCTTGCATCAGTCATGAATTTCCCTATCTTACTATTGGCTCAGAATTTCAAGAAACTAATGATACCATTGCATCCGAAACGTGCCAAAACCCTAAGATTGACTGTCTATTTGCATGATTCTGATATTGAGAGGTCTTGATGAGCCTATTTGTGCATGAATGTAGGACACGACCAATGCAAGCGATTAGGCTCATCTGAAAATGTTGGATGGGCCTAATAGCTTGCATCGGTCGTGTCTGGAAATCAATACAAAAAGGCTTATCAAGACCTCCGGGTATCAAAATCATGCAAATAGACAGTCAATCTTAGGGTTTTGGCACGTTCCGGACGCAATGGTTGCATTATTTTCTTAGAATTCTTAACCAATAATAAGATACAAAAGTTCACATGCAATCTAAGCTTCAAGATGACCTCCTTTGGACATGACCAATTCAAGCAACTAGGACCAATGCAAGCGATTAGACCCATCCGATATTCTTTGATGACCCTAATCGCTTGGATTGGTCGTGTCTCATGCTTTGTTTATGCTTGTGTTTCGAGTTATTTCTATTAAATATATTTCTTTTCAAAGCTTATTACTCATGAAATGTACATAGATACACATAATTATTTCCCAAAGGGGTACAAGACATCGCAAATATGAAGGATGTAATCTTTTTTTGTGTAATTGATCCATGTCTTAATATTAATCCTTACTGATCCATGATTTGTTTTTCTCTAGTAAAAGTCCTATTTATCTGATGATAATAATCTTTTTTTTGTAGGTTATGGCTAGGACAAAGAAGACAGCAAGGAATTCTCTCCAATCACAACATGGAAACTCCAAAGTGTAAGCCTCGCCATACGTTTTGTTGTGTTCTATTTTGAAGCCTTGCCATCCATTCTAAATTTAACTTTACCTTGCAGTGCTGCTAAGCTTCTCAAAATGCATATTGATCAAAACATTCTAGGAATTCCTTCATTGAAAGAAGAAAAAAGGTTTGGATACATTCAAATACATGTGCCATTACAGAAATACAACACCTCGTGTGACTGGAGAGTGATTGCAAATGCAGTAAGGTTCTTGGAAAGAAGGTTTTACAACCTTGAGTTGAACTTGTCAGACTATCCATATGCTTGGGTCATCTTGATCAAGGAGAGAGCAATAAATGCCATTATGGAACATGCAATATGCCCTCATATTTTTGGAATGTAAGATTGTAATCTAATGTGTAACCAACATATGTTGGAAGATTTATTGATGTACAAATTGTATGTAATTATGCCAGTCTTCATTTGGAAGATGGTCATTGTAACTATATTTATATGCCTTGAGTAATGTAATGTTGAATTGATCCTCTTGAGAACTAAGTAAAAGTGACTTCATTGCATGGTTCCAGAAAAATTGAATTGGTTCTATCATCAAAATGTCTATTTTGGGTGCTTTTTGCTTTATTCATGTTGAAAAGTTAAATGTGAAGAGGATAGAGAAGTTTTTATGACACGACCGATGCAAGCGATATGGGTAATCGGAGAATTTTAGATGGCTCATATCGCTTGTATCGGTCATGTCATCCAATCTTTTCCATTTTCTCATACCATCCATTTTGTCATACCATCCATTTTGTCATATGCAAGTTCCTGTATAATCATTGCACCATTGAAACCTCATCAAAATGTTGAAAAAAAAAATTGTCAATATGAATATAGTCCATAAAAAGCCATAATTGAAGTGATGTAATGAGTCACATTCTTACTTACAATCCTGCAAAAGCAAAATCAATGGAAGTATGGAAAAAGGTTCTAAAAGGGGAGATATAGTATGTAAGAATTTCTTGGTTTATATTCTTGAATCACCTAGAATTTACTCATGTAAGTTCCTTTATAATCATTGCACAATAGAAACCTCATTAGAATCTTGAAATTAAACAAAAAAATGCCAATATGAATGTAGTCCATAAAAAGACATAATTGAAGTGATGTAATCAGTCACATTCCTAGTCACCATCCTACAGAAAAGTTAAATGTGAAGAGGATAGAGAAGTTTTTATGACACGACCGATGCAAGCGATATGGGCAATCAGATAATTTTGGATGGTCCATATCGCTTGTATCGGTCGTGTCATCCAATCTTTTCCATTTTGTCATACCATCCATTTTGTCATATGCAAGTTCCTGTATAATCATTGCACCATTGAAACCTCCTCACAATCTTGAAAATAAACAAAAAAATGCCAAGATGAATATAGTCCATAAAAAGACATAATTGAAGTGATGTAATCAGTCACATTCTTAGTCACCATCTTGCAAAGAAAAATCAATGGAAGTTTGAAAAAAATCTTCTTAAAGAAGGAGACTTGTTACAATCTAAAGGGTTGGAACTTGACCACCTTGGGTGGCAGGCAAGTTATGCAAGATAATGTTTTCTCTGATCCAATGTTAACTATTGCATCATCAATTGAGAATATGAACTATGATGATGCCTCATTAAGGTATTCTAGGAGCTCCCTTACATTTCTAAATTTCCAATTTGTTGTGACAGTTATTTTCCTAGATTGAAAATCTAGATGAATCAGTACTTCTGGATAGCTCTCCTCTGAGTCCAAGCTATCCAAAGTCCAAGCTCTTTTGTACATTACCTGTATTTTGTAGAAGCTTTGGATCTTTTCTTAGATGAACATCACCACCAAGAAATCCCATTTCTGAAAGTAGAGATTCACATTTTTTAATGAAAAGGTGAACGATAGCCTTGTGAACGTAGACTTGCGTGCACTTGATTGTAGTGCTACCCTTGTAGACGACATTGGTCACTTCCTGCACGGTGCCATAGTGCTCCTGCACATACATAGATAGATGGGCACTACTTCAACGGATGCCGCTATCATCATCACGGGAGTGGACGAAGCAGAGGAAGTGTGATTACCTGATTGATGGAGTCCCAGCTCATGACAGTTCTGGTGTTATGAAATAGAACAGTCGCTTGTGTAGCTCTCCACATAACGGCTCCGAAAAAAAGTGGTAGGAGTAGTGTACGCAAGTTAGTCGCCATCCTGAAATGTAGCTTCCACTGCCTGCGATATTTCTTCTACATAAGAAGGGATGCCCATGTTTCTCCTAAAAGTCTAATTAGATCATGAAGATTATGAAAAGGGGTATACCTTCCAGTTTGTGGATCAATTGGCTAAACAAATCCATCTGCCCATATGTCGATATGTTTTTTGCCTTCTTTCTGCAATCCAACCACTTTAGAATGTTGAAGAGCCCTTCGGCATACCTTTCTTGTCGTTGCATACTCATGACTAACTGCAATGTTGATATGGAACTTATCACAATGATTTTGGCTGGTTGAAAGGTGAGTGAGAGTGTTTGGGTTGAGGTTCTCCATGGTCTACTATGAAGAGTGACGCGAAAGTGTCTAAAATGACATGAAAGAGAGAAACAAGCCTGCTATCGAAAGTAGAGTAAAAAAAGTGCAAAACAGCATAAGCACACATTATATAGGTCCGTGAACAAGAGGAAAATTCAAATTTTCATGAACGCCCGATGAGCACAAACTTTGAGGCATAAGATATCACACATACTTTTCATGATTATCACACGAGTTTCTCTCTCTTCAAAATTTGCACAAGATACGTTTTAAATGCGCTTACACGGATTTTTTTAAAATGAGTTGACAACTTTAATCCAGATTAAGCACAACTAATTGAAATCCTTACACGGCCCTTTTTTGGCCGTTTTTCGCCCTAATGATGTGGTGGTGGTCACAATCTTCATTCTCTTGCATTGGTATCAGAGTTCCTAGCTTAGAGCTTCCATGATGACCTCCATGCTTTCATCACGTTCTTCTTGAGGCTTTTATGTGTATACCACTTATCCTCTCCCTCTCTTCATAAGAGATATTTTTGTCGATTGAGCATGGTCGTTTCATAAGTGGAGTTCGTGTTTGCAAAAAAGGATAGCTCCTTAATGTAGCTTGGGGTCCAAATATTGAACTCATAACTTCTTATATGTCAAGAATCCTAGATATTGTTGCATTATATGGTCAAGTCTTCACTAAGTAGTGCGGATTATCTTTTGTCTTCTATATTGAAGAAAGTATTGGAGCCAAGATTATTAAAAAATGGTATGGTCATTTCAAAATAAGCTTCATTTTATGTGCTACTAAGTGTGGGATTCGAACCCATCATTTGATAGGCACTCATGGACTGAGCTATGTGGGATAGCATGTACTCATTGTTCACAAGTTTCAACACTACTTTCTTATGGAATAAGCACTCTTGCTTTCTTTTTTGAGATTTTACAGAAAAAATGATTGATTCTTGTAGCAGAAGGAACTAAAACCCATGACATTTTGCTCACCCAATGCTCATGCTATGCAGTGGATGTCTCCAAGAACTATTCTGCATTGGAAGAAGGGATCTAAACTTGTGAACTAAGGAATCAGTGAAGCTTTTTGTGACCACATGCTTTGTTGAATACATCAAATGTGTACTGTCCCATTATGAAATCAAGTCAAGTAGAGAAGAAGCAACTCCACCACCCATGTTCCCCATCTGTAGTGATGTTCAAATGTGCAGTGATGCAAAGACATTTCTCATATTCTAAATTTCATCCGTGTCATAGATGTTATAGCAAAAGGTCTATTGAGAAAATACACATGGATTTTGAACCAACAACCTGCACTTTATTCAAGCGCTGTTGTATCCAGAGTATCCATCATGACCATTTTATATGGATAACATGTGTTATAACGTGAAGTAAAACATATAAGTCTAGATGTAGCACCTAGGAATCAAACCCATATCCCAAAACCAACAGGACTCTCGGGCCATGAAAGGCAACACCATTTGTTCGTGTACCTCCAATGTTCATAAGTTCTATGTGTATTATGTGAAACAAAAGCCAATCTATTTCGGATGATGCAGTGAATATGTGGGGATTAATCTCTGCATCCACCAATATGATGGTGGCAAACATCATCCATCGCAAAGAGTTTTGTTTTCATAAGCAGATACTACTTACAGTGCCCAAGTTTTGGGCTCAGAAACTCTCCAAACGATAGTATTTGTCTAGACCAGGATAGCAGGGAGTTGTATTTAGTCTCTAATTAAAAGAACTCAAACCCCAAAAGTACAAAATGGAAGTCGTGCAAGCTAACCAGATTGCTCGTGTGATCTCCTATTCTAGAATATTTATGTCACAAAATTTGAGCCCTAGTGGATAGAATGTGTTTAGTAAAATCTGCTTATGATGGATATTGAATCCAATGAAGGAGGGAAAAGAGATCTTCTCACGGACATTGGAAAGACTTAGCACAAATTGGAGAGAAGTATATTCCAATTGATGATTGTTTTCAATTCATACTTGATCTTATTTTCATCACCTTGCACTTCATCTTAAAAAAAGTTGAAGTAGGGAAAAAACTTGCATAGATTAAGAGTAAAATCGAGTCTAAGGTGATCATACTAGTTTATTATTTTAAGGATGAAAATTATTAGAAGCACTTGGTGCCTAATATGGAAACATGAGTTCATGCACAAAAACAAAAGATTGTCGGTGCATTTCTCATTCCAAAAGTATGTTTTCATGCTGGAAATATGAGTTCATGCATGAAAATGAAATATTGTTTGTGCCTTTCTCATTCCAAAAGTATGTTTTCATGCACAAAACACACTTTCTTTTTTCTTGAAAAAGATATTGGATACACTCAAGTTTGTGCACATGCATGTTTATATTTTTTTGAAAGATATCATAGTATGTTTGTCCATGGATGCAAGCTCAACAATTTCTTGAATTCAGGTTAGGGCATGGAAAGAAAATCCAACCAACATAGGCATGCATGCACATGCATTTGCATGCAGGCACATGCATTTGCATATGACAAAGCATGGTTTTTTGTTGGTTTTTTGCTAAGTAGATGAGCAAGAAAATAGATGAGCAATTGTTAATGAACACTCTTACTGATTCTATACCACGACATGATAGAAAGAAAATAAAAGCTAAATGGAACTTACACTAGTTGAACCTCTAAAGTTCAAAAGGTAGTTGTTCCATACATTGCATCTCCAATAAGGATGCAAAGTCTTAAGAAAACATGGAAACTTTGAAAGAACTCTTAGGATTAGAGAGTTATTTTTTTGTTTCATTTAAGCTCCATGTGGCTTAAGAGGAAACCATAGTCAAGTAATCTTTAGGAATTGGGATACTTCCTAAAGATAAGCTATTTAATGAAATAGGATAGTGTTCTTTTTCATTAATTGCATGTTGTTCCTATCATATTCAAAATTAACTTTTTGGGAATATAAGTTCCAAGAACTGGATCAATGAACCTCCCTTGACCTATGATCTTTTTACAAAGTAAGACACAAGTTCATAAAGATGTTAGGATCAATGCATGAAGATGTCCTTTTGAACAATATTCTAGGGGGGGTAGAAGCGATCACATTATGAACAATTCAAGTTCTTTTCAAGTATCTATCCTAAAAAAAGGAAAAAAGGACAAATTCTCAAACCTAACTAGAGGTTAAAGAAAGGAAACATCTTCAACATCTTCAACATGTAGATGTTTATTCAAGCACTTTATCTAGAAAATGGCTTTTGACATGCTAAAATCTAGAAAAGTTGGGATGCCTAACTCTAAAATTGGTTTGTATGAGGAGCAAAGCATTAGCTTTCTTGATGCTCCTACACGAATGCACTAATTCAAGTTGAAAAGTGTATCTTTTGGACAAGCTATTTATACAGCTCAATCATTAAGGTTGTCCAAGATGTTGGTAAGCTATCATGTTTAGGAAAAGATCCTGATGATTCTTAAGTGATAAACTATACCATGAAGTGTTCATAGTACAATTATTATGCATTCGTACAATTATGCATTCGTTCAATCGCCAGAAGATGTTTGTAATTTAAACTATGCAATTAAGGTGGATTGTTGAGTTATGTTTAAAGTACTCTAATAATATCACATACTCGAACAATGATAATCATTTTTTCAAAATCAAGAATAGGAACACAAGTAAATAAAAGTTTAAGCCAAACTTTCATCAAGAAATGGCAAACCATTTTCTAAGTTGATCCTTTTGTTTGATTCAAAAGACATGAACACAATTCAAGAAATAAAGCTTTGAGAGTCTTGTCCAAAAGTCAAGAGTTTCTTTCCAATATCATTCTAGTAATGCAAAAGATTCCAAGATAAATCATTTCCTTGGTTTATTTTGAAAGAATAAATTCTCCCTATATATGAGCACAAAACTCTTCAAGCTCGTTAGATAGCAAGTAGCTCCCAAGAATTTCCAAACCACCGGTAGTGGTAGTTAAGTTCAATGATTTGTATAACTTAAAGGTGTATCAATATTAGTAAGATTCTTATTTTTACTCTAAAAGGCATTAGTGTATGATTGGACTTGAGTTGAGGGAAAGATTTGTGTAAATCTTGTAGGTAAAGACAAAAATTTGTGACAGCTTAAGAGATCTTAACGATAAAGACTAAGTCTTTATACTTGTCATGAGGTCAAAAAGAATTGATGAAGCATGGAAATGTTTTTCCAAGAAATGTGATTGGAACAACTAAAAAATGTGCCCAAGTATTGGCAATCAAATTCCTTTTATGAATTTAATTCCATTTATCCAATGGAAAATGTGAAACAAGTAAGATGTTCCAAGTCTGAACAGAGTAAATCTTCCAAGTATGTAGTCTACAACCGTAATGATGGTAATTAAGTCTATTAAAGGTACAACGTAAAGTTCACCTATCTTTCATGGGATTTCTTAAAGGTGAAATCCAAAAGCATGAGTGGATGCTTAGACTTAAGCAATAGAGATATTCTTGAAAAGTCCCAACCAAGGTAGCTACTTAAAAGCTTCTGTTAGAAAGGAATCTAAAGACAATAATTAAAAAGTTCTAATCGCTACAAATTGGTCAAGTATAAGCAATTGGACTTGAATTTGAGACATTTAAGGACTTGGAGATATAAAATGATTTTCTTTTGAAAACCCTAGATAAGAAGGATGGATGTTCCATCAAAAGGTTTTCAAGTTCCCAAAGAAAAAGCACAAGATCGTGAAATGATCATGTGAAGGGATCAAAACCTAGAAATTTTGGTTAGATATAATACCTGAAACTTCAAAATTCTTTTAAAGATTGAATTTCAAAGGTATTCTATCAAACGATTTTTGGACTTTAAGATAATTATCACTCTCACATCAATGTGAATATAAAATAGGGTGGATGTGTATAATATCATGCTCTCAAGATACTTCAAGATCAAGTACATATGAAGATACAAAGTAAATTACTTCTAAGATCTTCTTTTTCAAGTAGGATAAAGACTTGTTCTTATTTGAATTATGAAACACTTCAAGATTAAGTGTCGATAATTCAAAAATATTTGATGAATTTCTGAAGAAGTAGGCCTTTGACATTGAAAAGATCCTTTCAACTAAGGAATGGACTAACCAAGTCAAGCACCAAGTTCCTAGTGTAACTCAATAAATTCAATCCTTTGACTCAAAGCAATGCACAAGAATTACATTCCCAGTAAGTAGTCATAAAGATTGAATATAGGCATGAACTTAGTCTCAAGTGAAGCATTATTTGAGTAAAAACTCATCAATAGAACCTTAGTGAGTCGACACACTGATGTTGGATACCACACTAGTGTCGTGGTTGGATGATGTTTTAGATTTACTCTATAAATCTTCTTTGAGAATCAAATTTATTCTTCTTAAAATAGGAAAAGTGCTTCAATACCTTTTTGGAATAGATCTTTGTGAAGATAAAGTCTTGACTCATCTAGACTTTGACTCATAAAATATCTTAGAAGTTTGAACTGGTTGTATAGAGTTTTAGTTCTTCCTTTCTGCTTTCCAAATCTTTTGGATTTGACTCAAGTATGGTGTCTAATTCTTTTCACATAATTTAAGGGTTATCCGGTTAGAACTAGGAAACTAAATTAAAGATTCTAAATAGATGCTCTTTCAATCTTCAAAAGATGATAAGTCTAAGTTTGTTTATTTATTTGAATTTGCTTCAAGTTAGCTAGCATAACTCTAATGACTTTCTAGAATCCAGTACCCTATAGAATAGAGAATTTAGGAGTTTCTCACCACATTCACAATTTCCAAGAACCTTTAGCTAAATGTTTTGAGAAAAGTTTCCTAAGTTGGACAATTTTCATTTTGAATTCAACTTGGTCAAGTTCTAGTATGGTTCATTGAAAATGTGAACTATGCAAGCTTTAGGTGGATAAAGGGTCAAAAGACCTTAATATGGACAAAAGTCATGACTCAAATCACTTAGGTCAGTGTCATGGTTTGGCAAGGTCGGGCAAGGCAGTCCTAAGGTGATGGAAATGTGGGAGGCATCCAAAAGGTATAAAAAGAGGTGAAGAGACACCAAATGCATGGAAGTCTTGTAGATCATTTAAGACCAAGAGACATATACTCAAGGAGGCTCAATGAGAGAGTCATACAAGGCTCAAGGTGATGAAATGTAGCTCTTCAATCTAGGAAAAATGTAGAGTAGGGTGTTATATGCACAAAGGAGGAGCAAGTAGGAGCTATCAAGCCCAAACCCCCTCTAGTCTCTTGTAGGTATAGACATAGTTTACTTATAGGAGTCATAATGCCTTGCGTACATATACAATTCAAGAGATTTAAGGTACATTCTCTAGCTCATACAGGTTTCTCAGTTTCTTTAAGAAGGCTTCTTGAAATCAGTTTTATGTGCAAAGAAATTGGTGTATCTATGTAACCCTAATTTTTGCAGATCCTACATCTCTACATAGTCTATTTTGTACAGAGTTGTTGATTGACCTAAATAGATTCATTTGAGGTTTTCTATAGCTTGTTGGAAATCTTATTAACCATACTAAGTATGACTAAAATATTAGCTTATTTGTATCAGCTTACGGTAGGTGAATCAAAGTTTTTATGTAGCATAGTAGAAAAGATGTACGAAGGGACCTAGGTATTGGGTTCATTTCACTTCTAGTGTGCAAATCTGATGGATTAAATTCCATCAGTTGGTATCAGAGTAGGAAACATGCTTTGAAAACTCTAAGAGAAGGACACAAAAGCTTGGTCATCAAGTCTAAGAGGTACTTTTTAGTGTAACCCTAATTTCCCATTCATTATGGTATAGCTAGGTAAAAAATTGGAGTTGCTTGACAAAGACAACTATCGGCCATGGAGGTGTAGAGTCATGAACTACCTCATGAGAAAAGTTCTATGGCCTATTGTGTGTGTAAAACCCCAATGTGTAACCCCAATATCCAAAGATCACCAATCAAGAATTGAAGATGTTGAAGGATTGGGAGGAAAGGAATATCTTCTACATATCATAGGTAATCTCTAACACTATGACTGGTCATATATCAGAGTTTGATCATGCTAGAGATGTTTGGGAGGCCTTAGAGAAGATATATGCCATTTCCACAAGAAGAAAAAAGATTTAGCTTAAGAATGAACTCCACTCTTTGAAGAAGGGTTGTGGTCAATTTATTGTTGACTACACCTTGAGGATGAAGGAGTTGAGTAGGCAATTTGCATCCATTGGTTGCAAAGTAGATGAGGACAACCTTGTGTAGATTATTCTCAATGGGCTGAGAGGAGAGGGCAAGTGGAAACCCCTTATTACTACCATCTTGTATAGATATCCTTTACCAAATCTTGAGGAGTTGATCCCACACCTAGTGTAGAAGAGGTTTCCATAGGAGACACATTCAAGAAGGAAGGTCACTCACAGGTCCTATATGCTAGCCAAGACAAAGCTAAGAGTGACAAGAAGGGGAAAGGAGGAAAAAGCAAGTGGAAGCAGTCCAAGGAAGAAGATTTATATTCAAAAGGAGATAGCAAGGCATCATCTTCAAGGAAGGTCGAGAATGGCAAAGGGAAGAACAACCCTCATCAAGGAAAAACTTGTTTTATATATGGTAAGCAGAATCATATTTCTTCAAATTGATGGTTCAAGGATCAAAAAGGCAAGAAGAAGAAGGAGCAAGGGAACTATGCTAACAACTCCAAGAAGGATGATGAGAAGGAGACCCTCCTAGCCAAAAGACATGGCTACACTAGTGATCCCAAGGATACAAATTGGTACATAGACTCTGGATTATCTAATAACATGCCATGTATGGAGGAATCTTTTGTTCATATGGAGGTCCCAAGCTCAAAAGGTTGTGGGGAGATATGAGATAAAACTGAGCATCCCATTACACATGTGGCATATGTGAAGCTAGTGAAGGTAAATCTATCAAGACTCTTAAAGATGTGCTCCATGTTCCATCTATTTCCAAGAACCTTATCTATGTAGGACAGATGGTAGAGAGAGGTATTTGGATGTATATGCTTTGTTCATATTCCTAGTGAAATGAGAACAAAATTAGAGCCCATGAGTGAGAAATTTGTGTTCATTGGCTACTCAAATGATTAGAAAATCTATAGGTGCTACAACCATCTCTCAAAGAAGCTATATGTGTCAAGCAATGTTGTGTTTTTGAGTCAAGGGCAAGGTATGGAGACAAGGACAAGGAAAAGTTGGATGAAGAGGATCAAGAGGAGTATGCAGACTTTGATGTGCAAATTCAACCTTAAGAGTCAATCACAATTAGTGGATTAGAGGCTTCAACATATAAGGTACACTCATATGATCACTCTTACACTTATGATTATGGAAGATTATCCCCTACTTCAAAGTATAGAAGGTTGTAAGAGACAGACTATGACACTAGGGAAGCTCAAGAGAAGTTAGAAGAGGAAGGCCTTGAGCAGTTCATTACTCCTAATGTAAAGCTCAATAGACTTAAGAAGCAATTTCCCAAAGTTCAAGAGAAGAGTTCTACAAGGAAGAAGGCACCCCCACAAAGGTATACACAAAGGTATACATATGGTCCTTTCATGGCAAAGCACTAGGCATACATGATGAATGTCATTGCAGATCAAGAGACAAATTCTTATGAGGAGGCAAAGATCAAACTAGAGTGGAGGAAGCCTATGTATGAAGAGTTCAAATCTCTTAAGGAGAACAACACTTGGGAACTAGTACCCAAGAAGGAAGGCATGAAGATAGTCTAAAACAGGTGGCTGTACAAGACAAAGAGGAATGCAGATAGTAGCTTGGCAAGGTACAAGGCTAGACTAGTACCCAAAGGCTTCACACAGACACAAGGGGTGGATTATGAGGAGACTTTTTGACCTATGGCAAACAAGGCTACCATTAGAGCCCTCATAGCCCTATGTATAACAAGGAGGTGGCCTATCTACCAAATGGACATAATGCTTTCTGGAATGGTGAGTTAGAAAGAAGAGGTATTCATGGAACAACCTCAAGGGTATGTAGATTCACAACATCCTACCTATGTTTGTAGGTTAAAGACGGCCTTGTATGGCCTAAAGCAAGCCCCAAGTGCTTGGAATCAGAGGCGAGTGGACTTCTTGAAGAGATGTGGTTTCTCTTCAAGTGATGCAGATCCATCATTGTATATGAAGAAAACAAATGACAACATATGTTTGATACGCATATATGTAGATGATCTCCTTGTGAGAGGTAAGTACCATCATAGAGAAGCTTGGAAGAGAGTTCAAAATCTCTAATTTAGGTGTGCTAAAGTACTTTCTTGGCATTGAGGTTGTTGGGGGATTCCTGGACAAGAAGGGATTTGAGTGTTTGTAGGAGAAAAGGGAAAGACAAGAAGAAAGATATGCACTGGAAGCCTCTGTTGATTGATTATAAGAAGAAAAATACAATGGTGATGCACAATACAATCCAATGCTTCTGTGTAAAATCCCATAGAGTTCTCAATCACAAAATACCAAATACCCAAGGGTCTTGTTGCTGCCGGCCTTCTCTGCATCAGACCTCCACCTTCTCCAAGCCTGCACTTGTGCACACCTTGCACCAAGCTTCCAATAAGGGGGAGGGATGGACACCTTCTATCGGCACGCGCACAGCTTCAATGAGACCTTGGGATCCTTAAGGTGAATAGCTTAACACTTCTCTTCACACTTCTTAGTCACTCTTCATGCACACCTTGCACTTCACTTCTCTGCCTAGCTTAGACTTTGTTCACCTTACTTAGTTCTCCAAGAATATTCCTTGCCTTGATTTGAGTGTCGATTCATGTACGCTCCTAACTGCAAGAGTATCTTGGTGCTCACTTTGATGTCCCAAGATTGTGTCCAAAAGTGGGCAGCCAATGAGTCCCTATTTTGTCCTGTAGTGACTTTGGACTAAACCAAAAATTTTAATTGGGGGCCATACTTTCACCTCTACGTATGCTGCCACTTCACATACCTTCACATTTTGCCTTTTAATTCTTCAAATGTGCACCTAAGAGAGGGCTCACCTGAACCTTCCAAACACTTTAAAAACACTTTGAACCTTAGAGAAATCACAGAAATACCTCTGCAACCTACAACCAACTTTCTGTAATTTTACCCTTTGTGAACCAATTAATTGTGCACTACCTGTGCACTTTGACACCTGAACTTTGAACACTTTGACTTTGCCCATGACCTTTGAACACTTTTACTTTGCCTAGGTTGACTTTGACCTTGACCTAGTTGACTTTGACTATTTTGATTTTGACCCTTTTGACTTTGACTATGTTTGTCTTTGACCAATATGACTTTCATGGGCTCAACAGAGGTGATCTATGGGAAAGAAGATATGATGAAGAACTTCAGGTAAGAGCATAGAGTGATGCAGATTGGGCAGGGAGTGTTGATGATATAAGATCAACTTTTCGCTATGTTTTCATGCTAGGTACGAAAGCAATTTTAGGTATGAGCAAAAAGTAGCTCACAGTTGCATTGAGTTCAGTAGAGGCTGAATATAAAGCTTTAGCCCTCACTACATGTGAAGCAATGTGGCTTAAGAAGCTCTTAAAAGATCTTGGTATACAACTTGGACCAATTCGAGTTTATGGAGATAACATGTCACGTCTACATCTTGCTAACAATCCCATGTATCATGCAAGGAGAGCACATTGAGGTGTATCACTATTATGTAAGGGAAAAGGTTGCAAGTGGGTACATTAATTTTCATTTTGTAGGTACAAAGGACCAACTTGTAGATATCTTCACCAAAATCTTGGATGTGACCAAGTTAACAAATTTTTCAAAGGCTATAAGCTTGCTTGATATGGATACCAAAGCATGGAAGTCTTGTAGGTCATTGAAGGCCAAAAGACATATACTCAAGGAGGTTCAAAGAGAGAGTCATCCAAGGCTCAAGGATCTGAAACACAACTATGCAAGCTAGGAAAAATGCAGAGGAGGCTGTTATATGCACAGAGGAGGAGCAGGGAGTAGCTATCAAGCCCACACCCCGTCTAGTCTCCTGTAGGTATTGACATAGTCTGCTTATAAGAGTTGTAATTCCTTGTGTACATATCCAATTCAAGGGATTTAAGGTATATTATGTAGCTCATATATGTGGCTTAATTTTCCTAAGAGGGCTTTTTGAAATCAGTTTTATGTGCAAAGAATTGGTGTATCTCTATAACCCTAAATGTTTTGCATATCCTACATCTTTGCATAGTTTTTCTTATACAGAGTTGTTGATTGACCTAAACAAGTCAATTTGAGTTGTTCTATAGCTTCTTAAAAATCTTATGAACCACACTAATTGTGGCTAAAAGCTTAAGTGATTTGGATTAGTGTAAGGTAGGTGAATCAGAGATTTAGGTTGTGTTTACATCCACCTATCTCATTAATAGACTCCCATCAAAGGCATTGGATGGGATGTCACCGTATGAAGCATGGAATGGAACAAGACCTAGCCTTGATCATTGCATGATATTTGGGTGCATAGCTTATGCACATATCCCATCACAATTAGAGGTAAAATGGATCCTAAAGCACAGAATTGTGTGTTTATTGGATATGAATTAAATAAAAAAGGGTATAGGCTATATAATTGGAGCACTAAAGGCTTTATTG
The DNA here is from genome assembly GCA_020310875.1 of Ceratopteris richardii. Lineage (NCBI taxonomy): Eukaryota > Viridiplantae > Streptophyta > Polypodiopsida > Polypodiales > Pteridaceae > Ceratopteris > Ceratopteris richardii. The sequence continues at coordinate 52,699,381 of CM035430.1, read as the reverse complement.
TTAGCAGAGATGTTGTATTTGATGAGAAAAACTCTTGGTTTGAAGATGATTGCAGGAAAGTTAAGTTACCTTATGACCTAGAAGAGGACTTCCCAACATTTCCAAAGGGCAGTGATCAACTACGTGAAGAATCAAGTGATTTTGATGATGATCAGAAGACACCAAGGAGGAATATCAAGGCATGGAACAACAAAGGAAAAGAAAAGATGCAAGAACTGCGAGATGTTGTAGAATCTTCTCAACAAACAATAAGAAGATCAACTAGGGAAAAACGGAAGCCAGAAAGGTATGGATTTGACACTTCTCTGGTCACTAAGCACTCAATCTATATTGCTCAGGATATCGATTCAACAGAAACCTCAACATTTGAAGAAGCTAAGAAGAAATCAGAGTGAAGAGAAGCAATGAAGGAGGAGATAGAAGCTCTTCAAGAAAATCAAACATGAGACTTGGTTCCCAAGAAGCCATCCATGAAGATCATTGGATCTAGATGCATCTATACGGTAAAGAAAACTCATATGGATCAATAAATAGGTACAAAGCAAGACTTGTGGCTAAAGGGTTTGCTCAAACCCAAGGCATAGATTATCAGGAGACCTTTTCTCCTATGGAAAAGATGCATACCATCAGAGTACTCATGAGTATAGCTGCTTCAAAGAATTGGAGCATCTATAATATGGATGTAAAAAATGCATTCTTAAATGGTTGGATTTCAAAGGAAGTGTATATGGCACAACCTCTTGGATTTGTAGATGAATCACATCCTGAGTATGTGTGTAGACTCAGCAAAGCTCTATATGGATTGAAGCAAGCTCCTAGAGCTTGGAACCATAGACTATTTCCCTTCTTGCAAGACAAAGGATTTCAATTATGCAAAGTTGATTCTTCACTAAGAAGAGTAAATCTGAAGTAATATACTTATGTGTGTATGCAAATGATATCATCCTTACAGGTGATGATGTTGATGGAATCAGAAAGATCAAAGTCCAAATGAAGGAAGAATTTAAGATAAGTGATCTTGGATTGCTCACTTACTTCCTTGGATTGGAAGTAGTCTACACAGATCAATGAATGTTCCTTACACAAAGGAAATATATTAAAGATATGCTTGCAAAGTTCAAAATGCAAGAAACTAAAGCTACAGCTACTCCCATGGAAGTCAACCACAAATTAAGTGCTCATGCGGGAGAACTTATTGAAAACATCACAAGCTATCAGAGTTTAGTAGGGAGCTTGATCTATGCTACCCTAACTAGGGTTGATATTTGCTATGGAGTGAGTGTGCTCATTCAATTTGCACACCCCAAGGAAACCTCACATGGATGCAGCCAAGAGGATATTGAAGTACTTGAAAGGAACAATAAATGAAAGATTGTATTACCCCTACACATCTGATTTGAATGTAAAGCTATTCTCTGATGTAGATTGGACAGGTTACAAAGATGATAGGATAAGCACCTCAGGCTATCTCTCATTTGTAGATACAAAGTTCATATCTTGGTCTTCAAAGAAGCAACCTAGAGTTGCTCTTTCCTCAACAGAAGTTGAATAGAGAGGGTTAGCAAATGCAACACAAGAAGCTATGTGGATCAAGATCCTATACATAGATCTAAGGTTGGATTTCAGCACTCCATTTATATTTGGAGATAATATGAGTTCACTTCATCTAGCTACTAATCCTATCTTTCATGCCATGACCAAACATATAGAAGTCCATTATCATTTTGTTAGGGAAAATATTGTGAATAAGGAGATACAACTTTCCTATGTATCTACTCATATGCAATGTGTAGATATGATGACCAAATCATTGGATGGAAGCAAATTAAAAAGGTTTAAATCCATGATTGGATTGTAGGAGATACCAAAGGATTGAAGACTCAAGAATCTTAGGCTTCAAGGTGAGTTGTTGGTACTTTTGGCAAACCTAGATGCTTGACCAAAGATCAAGGACTTCTCACCATTCATTTTGATCACTTATGAAGTACATATGAACACCTCTTGTAAAAGTCTTAGACTTTATCTCATCGGATAAAAGTAAAAGAGAAGAAATCTCATGACTATATAAGCCAAAGATCACGAGTAATGAGTAGATGGAATCAAATCAATCAACACATAAATTGTAGGGACAGTTTTAGGTGGAAGAATTTCAAAATTCAAATTCACTTTATAAGTGTAAATAGGAGTGACTTTTAGTTGTGCGATATGATAAAGAAGACAAAGCCATTGAGCCTCATTGTTGAGCATACACTAAGCTCACAAATGTATGCATAAGTCCACTACATCTCCTTTGTATCACATTCATTAGAATATACAATTTGAGTCATTAGTTCATGCTAATCTATGTCTACTGTTCTCTATTCTTATCTCATCATTTTAGTGATCTTGTGTGATCGAGTTCTCTACGTATACTTAATTAATTGACTTGGCTTAGCTTGGGATAGGTAGCATGATTCATCTAGTTGCTAGATATCACTTTTTATTACATTTTTAATCACTAGATCTCAAGTTATGATTCCTACAAACCACCTATGTTTGCATACTATCATCCTCCTGAAAAGTTAAGATTACACCCTTGAATTCTTAAGCTCATTCCTCATTGTATAATCATCCTAAATTAGTGAAATAACTTGGAATAGTTAGATACATTCATTAGTTAGATGTTTCTAAAAGGTCTTGGGGTCAATTGTTATCAGAGAGTGAGAAATGAAAATTTTACTAAGAGCTTCAAGACCAAAAATAACAAGATTTTCCAGAGCTCCTCTATTTGAAAGTTATGTGTTTTGGCACAAGTATTTGACAATGATGCTCCAGGGTACATAGTGAATCTAAATACATATTTGGGAAGCAAAAGGTGTCTTCTAAGGTAATCTCAAGTTTCATTGGTAGGTGTAGAGCAGGATTATTGCAACACTATCTTCTCATTGGAGTGTATCCAACCATCTCCTCACATTGTCTGCATAGTTGGCTTGGGAAATATCCTTATCATCATCTTCCTTCTTCTTGTATTTGTGCTTCTTTTCTTTCTTATCTTCATAAAGAGCGCGTGTTGATTTACCTTGATAAGATTTGCCTTTCTTCAAATTGTTGTTTGCCTCTTCATTGAAGAACTTTCCAAGGAATATGTTGAAATCAAGATTTTGCACATCCATGATGAGATCATATGTAGTAGTGAAAGATTTCCATTTCTTGGCAATCTTAATTCCATTGAGATTTTGCACATCCATGATGAGATCATATGTAGTAGTGAAAGATTTCCATTTCTTGACAATCTCAATAAGTTCTCCAATTGATGTTAGTTGATATGCAAGTTGTTTGACCTTGGTAGCAGACTCTATAATAGTTTTCTTCGGTGTCTTCATTATTTGGTTGAACTCATTTCATAGATGGCTCTTCATAGATTTGGTGCTAGCACAAAAGAAGACCTCAAGTGCATCCCAAGTCTTTTGAGATGTTTTGCATCCTCTAATATGTGGTAACAAGAAACCAAAGATAGAGTTTAAGATATATTACCTAGCTTGGGAATCTCTTGCACACCAAAGTGTGAGCTTTTCAATCTCCTCTTGTGTAGGTCCTGCTTTGGATCTTGGAGTAGGCGTAACTTCATCACCTACTACAATTTCTACTTGCAAGTAAACCTCCATTAGTTGATGATTATAGTTCAAAGATGTGGACGTATTTTATTTGGGAGAAGGTTGATGCATTTGAAAAGTTTAAAATGTGGCACAAGATTGTTGAAAAAGAAATAGCTAGAAAATTGAAGAAGTTGTGTATTAATTAAGGAGGAGAATTCGAATTGACAAAATTCAGAAACTACTCCAATGCTCATGGAATCAAGAGGTAACTGACCATAGCCCACACACCTCAACAAAATGGTGTTCTTGAGAAGTGAAATAGGACAATAGTTGAAATCGTTCATTGCATGATCACATAGGACCTAGGCCTACTTGATTTATCATTTGATAAGCATCGAGGGGGGGATTTAGTAGATGAAAAATGTCTAACCCTCATGAGTGTATGTAGTAATGCACATTTTGTAAATCCCCCATGTTGCTCTAGCACAATGGTGAGAACCATGTTAAGAAGCTCCACCTCCTTAATGTCGATCCGCCGAAGAGATAGGAGTGATATGAAGATCGTGAATATGAGATGAAGTGAGAGTGAAGGTGAGAAGCATAGAGATGCACACACACATACACACACACAACGAAGAGACAACCAAGACACAATGGAAGGTAGAAAATCAACTATATTAGTCAAGAACACTCTTACAAGCTCAAAATAGCTCTAAGCTCTTCTCTACTCAAACAAGCTAACCTAAAAAATGAGCTTTCTAGCTCCTTTTATAGATTCTAGACTAGTTTTGACGGGTTTCACATCTAGTGACCGGCATAGTTAAAAAATAGGTTCTAGGTGCTATTTGAAAGGGTAAACGGTATAAAAAAATAACCAAAATTGGTATGCTCATTCTACCTAAGCTCCTCAACCTCGAGGACTCCTCGGCTTGCACAAAATGGAGCTATAAATTACAAAAAGGGGTTCTCTATGTTACATATGGTACAAAAGTGATGAAAATCACTGTTGGAGGTTTTTGAAAAGTATTTTGAAATATATTTGTTTGAAAAAATGATTCGACTGACTCCCTGTTACTTCGTTGTGCTTTGTCTTCACATGCTTCTGCGTCTTCTATGCCTCTGACTACTGCCAACACCCCCCTCCCTCTCGCTTCTGTCGTCCTCGACAAAACCTTGTTGTGAGGTCTGTCGGATGTAATTCTGTAAGAGGTCCTGAGCGAGGGTGTGTTTTGATATTCGAATGCCTCGGGCTAGATCTACCTCGAGTTTCTCCCAATCAATGGGCTGCAGTTCATCTGATGGTGGGAGTCGATAATGCGTGGAATATACCATCTGTTCACATGCCTGCTGATGAACACCTCTGAATGGTATTCCCAGAAACCGATTGTGAACATTTCTTCGAAGGTCTGCTTATAGCATGCAGGTAAGTATTTGATTCGACAATGCCACGCATAACACACCCGGAGCGATGGTATTATACTCATGTCATAAGCTAAATCTAGATTGCCATGCTCAAAACCCAGGGTATTTACATGTGATGCCTTGACTCGATGGAAGACTTTGAATACCATCTGCATCATGTCAAATGTTTTGACAGTCATGTGCGCTGCTACATCGTCCATATGTTTTAAGTGAGGGAGCCAGTGATGAATCGTTGCCATCATGTAGCCAACTGTTGGTGGTCCTGTGGGTGGCCTGAAATAAGGGTAATTGAGCCAATCGTGGCATTGCTTGTTGTTCTATACTTTAATGGCAAATGCCTTCCAAGAGCGACGACATGGCACTGGTCCCCAGCATGGGTTGTACTTCAAGTGAAGAGGGGCCTTGACCCAAGTACTCATCATCTCTGGATATTCTTGTAATAGATCTGCGCCAATCTCGTTGATAGATTTCTCCTCGCTGTGCATCTAGTGGCAAATCTTCAGGCTCAAACTGGGTCGCGTGAGAGGGTTTTTTGCCTGTTTCTTTTTCTATGGCCAGCTGATATTCTGCCATTAACATAAAATATGGCTTGTATTGAGCTCATGCCTAGATATGTATCTGCAAGGGGCCAAGTGAGCAAAATAAGGAGATTGTAAAATTCTTTCTTCTATCATTGCCATTGTGTGTAACTATGTCTCTACCCGTGCTGAGTGGGTTCTTCCAAGCTCTTCAATCGTCTTCATCCATGCGGGAGTTGGAAGTTCGAAAGTCGTCTGGCCTTCGGCCATGACTCGTCTGCCTAGGATGGGTTGGGGTTCATATGCTTCTTCAAAAGTCTCTTCCACTGGAATAGTTACTGTTTCTTCCTTTGCTGGTAGTTCCGATGGAGAGTTTGGCCTGGGGAGTGCTTCATATACGATTATCTCTAATTGAAGAGTTGATACCTGGGCCTGTAATGCGTTGAGTTCCTCGATGATGTCAGGAGATGGGTCCGTAGGAGTTGGTAGTCCTTGTGGTACTGGTGCTCTTAACTGCAATATCTTGTGTTCTTCTTTGAGCTTCTGGAACTCCTCGTTCATGTTGTCGTATTCATCTAGCAATCTGACATGATCATCTAGTAATGTTTTCATAGATTATGAAGGAACAGCTTTAAAGCGACTGGGGCTCAACGGTTGGTCTGGTTGATCTAGAGCAGCTTCCAAATTCTCTCCGTTCTGTTCTTGTAGACGTTGATTTTCTTCTTTAGCTACTGCCAGGTGGCATCTGAGTTCCTAGTAAGTGTTGCATTGCGAATAGTCTGCACCCTTAACAAGTTGTCTATGTCAGTGATGGCCTCTTTTGTCTTTTCTTCACTTTCTAGTTCAAGTTTATGATATGCCTCTCGTAGCTCTTGGTAGCGGCTGTTTAGTGAGGCATCCGCGATGGATAGTGAATTGAGCTGCGACTGTAAATCATGCATTGTCTACTGTAGCGTCCCGTAGTTATTGCCAAGAGATGCAAATTCATCTCTCACTTGAGTCATGCATGTGAACATCTGGCGAAATGCGGTGTCTATAGTGGGTGATAATATTAATGGTGTGGTGAATGCAGATGCTGTGTTTAAGGGTGTTGATGCAATGGGAAGGGGCAATAGGGATGGGAATGTGGATGCAGTGGTAACAGTGGAGAAATGTGCGGTGCCTAAATATGATGGTGCAATAGAGGAGGTGAGTGTTGGTGCGGTGGGTGGTGAGATGTCCATGTCACTGGACGTGGTGTCAAGTGCCGTGACTGTGAATAATGGAGTGATAGTGGGTGCGTGTGTGGGTGTAAATACAAGATTTACAAAGGTTGAAGAGTAATTTACAGAGGGGTTCTCTTGGACTGCTTGGTGGAAAGGGGAAAGAGGAATTATGGTGGGTTGGGGAGGTGAGACTGGGGAGAAGGTTAATGGAGGTGGGAATGGGAAAAGGTGTCATGGAGGTGTGGGAAAGGATGGGAAGGATGGATGAAGAAATGGACTGGATAGAAAGGTGGATGTCCGAGGAGGAAAACTAGGTTGGGTGGGTGCGAGAATTGTGGGATGAATGGAGGTGAGGAAGGCTTCTGCTACGGCACTATCAAGAGATGTGGGTGGTCTGGGAGAGATTGGATGTAGAGGGGGGATTGGAGAGATGGGAGGTGAAAGAGGAGTGGTTAGGGTGGTGGGTACTTCGGTCACAGCGGTGGTATGTACAGTAGTAGTGTGGGGTGGGGAGTTGATGACAATGGTGTCTTTTACCAATGAGCCTTCAGAGATGAGACGTGCTTCCCTGGCCTCTTCTGAAGATTGGGCACCTGTCGGTATGCGAATGTATTCACCTGGTTTGGTTAGTAAGCAAACTCTGCGAGGGTCAAATTGCGGTAAGGGCTTCCTCTGCAAATATCTTAATGCCTCGTTAGATCCTACTAATTTAACAAGTTCCCTGAAGCCTTTGATGTATACTTCTTCGAAACCACCTGAGACAAGTTATAGTTCTATGAGTGCTTGGCTCTCTTCCTTAGTTAACTTCTTACATCCCCAAACTGTTTCCATAGTATGATATAATTTTTTGATTGCCAGCGTATAAGCTACTGCTTCAAACGTTTCATCTTCATGTGTACTGGTATCACCCTAGGTGTCCGTTTGCTGTTCTTGCTCCTCTGTCTGCACATTCTCTTGGGATTCATGAGTGCCCTGGCTGGCTTCATCATCGCCCTCATCATCATCTGTTTCTGTTCTTTTGTCTTCTGAGCTGGATAAGACTTGTCCTTGTTGTTGATCCAGGGGAGTGGTCAGGTAGCTTGGACGCTCATATTCTTGAGAGAAAATCTAGCCTTCAGAAAAATGAAATTCATTTGAAAAGGCATCTGGCATTTCAAAATCAAAGGTTGTATCCAGTGGCTCTGCTCTCATGTTGGGTATCAGAAAAGAAAATGCTTTTGCACCAATAGTGGTGGGAACTTCTACTGCAGTGGTGGGAGGACCTAAGGTTGTGGCTGCTTGAGGAGCAACTCTACTGGTGGTGTCGTCCGTTATAACTCGTCTTGATAACCGTATGCGAATGGGTTGTACCATTGGAGTGGCTTCTGTCGGAGACTGTTCTGGAGAGGGTTGTGGTGACGGTGATTCTGGGACTTGTAGGCATGGAATAGTTCCTCTCATGCACTTTCCTACTCGTCCTTTGCTGGACTTTCTGGCTTTCTTGGCTGTCCCTTTAAATGCCTTCAACTCCTCGCTCGTCATTGCACACTCGATTGGTAAGTCGTAGGCCAAACACATATAAATAATTCTCGTGAGAGCGCAGCATCCATGGATTACCTTCTTCCTCTCCCATCTGTGTTGTGCTAGATACAATTGATAAACAATCCAGCTTGCTAGATCGACCGTCTGAGGCCCAATACATGCTAAATATAAGCCAAACCAGATGCGCTTGTGGGGCATGGTGAATCGATCTTGAGTTGGAAATGCAAAATGTTGCATAAATATCCTCAATGGTTTGGAGTTCCCACTTAATGACGTCTCCACGTTTCATTGGCTCGAGAATTAGCCTTTCACGCTCGGTCGGCGTGTGAGTTCCATGTATCTTGATTGCAGCTCTAATCAGGTCTTTGGAAAGATAAAACTTCTTAAACGGTGGATCATTTATTAATGACGGCAAAATGAATGTTCCTGGCAAATCTTTGTTCTCCAAAGCTATCAATGTGGTTACCAAGTAGTAGCATCGATAGAAATCTGATTTAGGCAATAGATCATTGAAGTATTCTGTGAAGCCAGCTCTTGCCCAAACATGCTTCAAGTCTTTTGTGTTCTGTAATGCTTCAAACTCTCTTGAAAAAAATTGGTACTCGTGCCACGTGCGGGTATCAAAAGTCAAATTAGCCTAAAAAAGGAATAGGTCCTGGAAATCCTTGAAATTCTGGTGGTTGAGCCGTAGGATGTGGTTCAGCTAGTAATTCACCAATATTAGCCATGAGTACACTGGGGCCAGCTTCAGATGGTCCTTCTGCCTGCATGATGAATGATGCGAGTGTGTAGCAGATCTGCTACAAAAGATTAACACATTAGTATGGAAATTAATCATGATCCCATTAAAGTGAGACCGCAATCCCTTTCCATAACCGATGTGTAACCCATGTAGCCGAGTGTTGTGATGTGGTTTATGGAATGATTATTGCAAAAACTAATGTAGGTCTCTAGACACCTACATGCTTCAGATGATGCATACATTTCTTGATGAGATGTTATTACAAGTGATGTTGGGTCATAGTGAGTGGATTTGTACAAGGTTCAGATGTGGGTGAATTATTACAAGGGTCTTGTTTAGTCAGGATTAGAATAATGTTAGATAAGGGAGTCGGAGAAGTCGTCTGGATACGGTTGGGTATCCATTTCCTAAGAGTTTCTGAGCGGGTGATATGTTTCTACTGAGGGACAAAAGGTGATATCGGATGTAGTGGTATTGAAGGATGAAGAGATTTTCGAGGGGTATATATTACATGGCTTGAGGGTTGAGCTATAATACACTGTTTGGGTACCCAAATGTGCCTGGGTGTGGGTCGATTCGTGAGGTACTTCTTGGCAATCCAAATCTGTCGAATGTTCGAACTCGTAGAAGAAGATAGAAAAGGCTTTGGATATTGCTTCTGATTCTGCCATAACTTCTTCTTGTCATTGTCCGAGTTGTTGAGATCTGTCGATGGTTTCGGTCCTTTTGGCACCCATATTTGCCGCGTGCCTCTTGCTTTGTGATACTGATACTGCTTTTCTCCTTGTATCATCTGATATTGTCGTCGGTCTGGGTTCCTCCGTTGTGGATGACTCCTTTGTCGTTGAGGTTGAGAGGTCGGATGGACACTCTGCTTTGGAAAAGAAGGGAGGTCCAACACTTGCAAAACCTGCCCATTAGGAAGTGCATCGTTTTGTACTATTAATCTAGGCCAGTCCGTAGTAAGTGTGGAAGGATGGGCACTGCAGGGTGTTTTGCCCATGCAGTCCACCTGACTGCTGATTGTCCCCATTTGACTGCTGCTGGAAGACCGGGGGAAAATCTCCTGACAATCTTCTATCTAGCAATGATCCATTACCAAGCTCTCATGGGTTGACTTTGGAATGAGCGTGCTTAGCCGAGGGATCTGACCAAAGATCTTTCAGTCCTCCGTCGTGAGCATTTCATAGGGTCTAGGGTTACCTACCTTAGGCGGGGTGTTATTAGGGAAGTCAAGCGGTATCACTCACTTCTGATCTAAGGTTCCAATTTGTAAGGAGCCTTGTCTAAGATTTAAGTCCACTGAATGATCGTATAGCCAATCTTGGCCAAGGATTAGGGGTTCTATCAGGTCGTCATCATGGCACACTAGTAGCTTCGCTATCATGGTCGCTTTGTTTATGAGGATAGGAAGGTCCACCTCACCCATGCAAGGGGTCTCCATGCCTCCTAGCCTTATGAGGTATGCCTCAATTGGCCGCATTTCTATTCCTGAGTCCTTATAGTGGGACCATCTAATCACACTAGTCGCAATACCTGAATCAATTAAAGCCGTGAGATCTTGGCAAGGGTTGCTGTGCTCTAGCCTGATTGTAATGAATGGTCTCATGTCCACTATACTAGGATGAGTACTTGACACATGGTCATGGGGTATCTGGGTGTTGTTTCCAGATGGTTATAATGTTCTCTCCCTAGTCCTTGTCTTCTTAGCTTCATGTGCTTAATGCGTTCTATAGCTTCTGCCTGAGCTTCAGCTCGTATTCTATTTTCTTCCTCCTTACGCTTCTTTGCCAACGTGAGTCATCTAAGCATATCCTCAGTAAGAGGTTCCTGATATAACTTGACTCTACAACTACTAATGTAATTAGACATTATGTCTCCTTCTAGGGTGGCTAATTGTACTGTTCCACTTGTCGAGAGTCTGTTAATGATCATAGGTCCATAACCTCGCTTTTTCAACTTCCGTGCGTGTTGTTTCAGCGTATATACTAGAACTAAATCTCCTTCTTTTAAGCTTTTATCTTTCACATGCGCATCAAAATATGCTTTATGTCGCTTCTTTGCTGCATATATTCCTGCTGCTGCTCTCAGCCTAGTTTCTCCTAATCGTTCCAAGTCCATTATTCTTGCTGATAATTCATGGCCGGTCCACTGATGTTCTTGTGCAACCTTAAGGGTCGGTATCAAGAAGTCCAAAGGAAGCACAACATTTTGAGCAAAAACCATCTGAAAGGGAGTTGCATTGAGTACGGTCTTGTAGGCCACTCGATATGCCCAAACAACATGGTGTAATTGTTTGTCCTAGTCTGAACGTTTGTTGTTCACGAGTTTCGTCAGTACGTTACAAAGGATCTTGTTAGTACTTTCTGCTTGACCATTGGCCTGAGGATGATATGGTGCGGATTTCTTGTGAATCACCATAAAATCTTGTAACAAATATTCAATGACTTGGTTTAGAAAGTGAGTTCCTCGATCGCTCACTAACTCTATAGGCAGTCCATATCTTGTAAAGACATTTTCAAATAAGAATTTTGCAGTCGTGTGTGCATCATTCTTTTTTGTGGCCTTGGCCTCTACCCATTTGGTAAGATAATCTATCGCAACAATAATGTATTCAGCATGTGTACCTTTTGCAGGGGGGTTAATGGGTCCTACAAAGTCTATACCCACTTAGAAAATGCACGTCCTCCCATCATGGGTTTCAATGGCATTTCATCTCTGCGAGTTGGAAATTGAGTTCTTTGGCACACATCACATCTCTTAACATAGGTATGCGCATCCATGTGAAGAGTGGGCCACCATATTCCTGCTAAGAGGATGGCTTTGATTACCCTATCGTGGCCAAAATGACCTCCTGCAACACCTTGGTGTGCAGTCTCTATGTTGGCAGTGAGGGAACTGAAGGACTCACAAGACAAGGAAGTCAACGAAGGGAGTCGGAGCGAAGAGAAGGTACAAGCAGACATAGTAGTCAAAGAAGATTGGGCAAGTAGGCCATTATTTTTTCAGGAAGCTAAAGCATATCAAAGAGGTGGACACATAAGGAGAAGGAGCAAGTAGGAAGCTCGAAGATGTGTATGTCAAATCGTTAGACAAAATCCCTACAAAAATAGTGATTTTCATCACTAAAAGCCATTGTAAATACCATTTCATATTTTTGTAGCTCTATTTTGTGCAAGGCAAGGAGTCCTTGAGCTTGAGGAGCATTAGAAGTAGCTACCTACCAGTTTTCATAATTTTTAGACTCCATTTGAGCCTTCAAATGGGGCCTAGAACCTAATTTTTAACTAGGCCGGACACTAGGTCTGGACACGGCCAAAACCTAGTCAAAAACTATAAATAGAGCTAGAAAGCTCATTTTTGAGGTTAGCTTGTAATAGAGTTGAACTTGTATGAGCATTTTGGATAGTTATTTTCATCACTAAAAACCATTGTAAATACCATTTCATATTTTTGTAGCTCGATTTTGTGCAAGCCAAGGAGTCCTTGAGCTTGAGGAGCTTTAGAAGTACCTACCTATCAGTTTTCACATCTTTTAGACTCCGTTTGAACCTCCAAATAGGGTAGACAACCTAATTTTTAACTAGGCCGGACACTAGGTCTGGACAAGGCCAAAACCTAGTCAAAAACTATAAATAGAGCTAGAGAGCTCATTTTTGAGGTTAGCTTGTAATTGATTTGAACTTGTATGAGCTTTTTGAAAGTAATCTAAAGAACTCCATTGCTTCTCACTCTTTGTCTTGTCTTGTGTGCACGTGTGTGTGTATGTGTGTGCATGTTAGTGTGTTTTGCACTCACGCACTTGTGCCTTCACTTGATCGAGGTCATCATACCATCCTCACGTCTTCCCGGATTGACATTAAAGGAGGTGCTACTCATCACTGAGCTCCACCAAATTTTGGCGCCGTTGCCGGGGATCGAGCTTTGAGGACGAGCGTGTGATGGTAAGATGTAGAGTTGACTCGTTGGAGTTATAGGTATTTTCTTCACCTTTTTTCTATTTTCTCTTGTTTTCTCATTACCATCATCATCCTCACCATCTCCCACATCCATCTCCATCATCGCGAAAAATTTGAGTTTTTGGTCATATCACCCCACCCATACCATTCCCCTCATTTCACTTGTGAGAGAGAGCAAGAGAGCGTTTGTGTGCTTGTAATTTTCTGTGTTTTTTGAAATCTTCTGCAGGAATCAGCATCCCCAGCAACTGCACCAGCTCTAGCAGGTAAAAATTTTGACTGTGCAGGTCCCGAGGCGTTGACCTCTGTCAATCGCGACCGACAGAAAAAATGGTCTTTTTGCTAAACAAAGTACATAACCATAATCTACAGGCCTAGAGCTTCCCAAATGTGTGTTTAAAATTTTAAAATTCCTCAGATTTCTATCAATCGCGATCGCTCTGTCAATCGCGATCGACAAACCACGACGGACACATGCCGACGGCTCTGTCAATCGTGACCGACACGTCGATCACGATCGACAGAGTCAACGACCGACTGACCACGACTGATAGAACCTACGCGTGACACGTGTCAATCGCAATCGAGCCATCAATCGCGATCGAGCCATCAATCGCAATCGACCAGTCAATCGCGACTGATAGCCCCGACGGACCTGTCAATCATGACCGACACAATCAACGATTGCTTGAACATGATGGACAGACCCTCGCGACGGACCTGTCAATCGCGATCGACCCATCAATCGCGACTGACAGAGTCAACCACCCTTTGACCATGATCGATTGAAAATCCGGGCCACGTGTCAATCGCGATTGACCCATCAATCGCGACTGATAGTCACGACGGACCTATCAATCGCGATTGACAGCCACGACGGACCTGTCAATCGTGACCGACACGTCGATCGCGATTGGCCTATCAATCGCGATTGACAGAGCTTGTGAACGCGATAGACGGGAAAATTTGGCCAATTTTTTAGGGCAAAAAATAGTGGTCTAATTTTTTTTGGCAAATTGTGGGGAACTTTTAAGGGTTAGTAGAGCATTGTGAGGCCGATACCCCAAAGCATTTTGAGAAGTCCTGTTAGGATTATTAGATAGGGTAATTTGAAGTGACCATATCCCGGGGTAGGAAAACTAAGTTTCCCTTGGGATTGATTTCCATAAGAGGCAAAAGGCAATTGGGTCTGTGAATTACATGCATGAAAGTGATCTGTCTGTCAATTGAATTCAATTCTTGAGCTAATTGTGGAATTTTTCAGGTTCTTTGAGAGCATCAAAGGGTACTCGAATCAAGAGTAAGTGCGAGCTTGGGAACACGCTTCCTGGGCATACAAGGGCATCCAAGGGAAGAAACTTAAGGTTGGAAATTCTCAACACCCTCTGCCAATCCCTAGCATAGGCTAAGTACGGATAGAGGTTTTGATTAATTAAGAACACGTTAAGAACAACCAAGTCCAAGAACTCTAATCACTCAAGTGCAAGTGCTAGGAGATTACAATTGCGAAACAACCTAAGGGAAAAGAACTTAAATTGAGCGACCACACTCAAAGTACGATAAAATTTAAGTGTTCCTCGTCAGCTTGTTGTAGATTTCAGCTTTGTAAGAGAGTTCATTTGTAATTGAAGTGCTTCCATTGTTCCACTCTTTGCTCTTACCTTGCGCACGTGTGTGTGTATGTGTGTGCATGTTTGTATGCTTTCTCTCGCGCACTTGTGCACTTCACTTGCTCTTGGTCTTCATACCGATCCTCACGTCTCTGTAGATTGACATTTATGAGCTAAAGCTCCTCATGTTGGTACTCACCATTGTGCTAGAGTGACACCAAAATTTGGCGCCGTTGCCGGGGAGAGAGCTTGGAGGACGAGCGTGTGATGATAAGACATAGAGCAGCGATGTTGGAAGGTAAAAAAATCAGCATTTTCAGTTTAGTTTCTGAGTTTTCTCCATCTTCATCATCATCATCACCACCATCTCTTTCCACCTTCACATTCTCTGTTTTTTTCACTTTTTTGTCTATACATTTCCAATTTTCACCTCTTCTTCTTCATCCTTAGCTATGCGAGGAGTTCAAAGAGGGTTCAGAGCTTAGGAGCCTTTGAAATACAGAGATTTGCACCACTAAAACATCAAAAATCTGAGCAGTGGTATCGCGGAGTGACAAGACCTGCGTTTGATATCGTGAGTGTCGTATCGCGACTTTGAAGGGTGACTTTGCAAATACAAACTTAGAGGAGTGACAAGGAGAACCTAAGGTACACATATTTGCAAAAATTTTTGAATTTGGGCTTAAAAATCTCCAAGTATCGTGTCCGGTTGAGTTTTGGTATCGCGATACCAGAATTCCCAAGTATCGTGATACTAATCGAGGTATCGTATCGTGCACACCCACTTGAGGTATCGCGATACCATTCTGGTATCGTATCATCAAGTGCTGGTATCGCGATCACGGTCGCCCCGGTGGTATCGTATCGTGCACCTTGTGGTATCATATTATCCACCGAGCAGTATCATATCGCGTGCAAAGTTGGTATCGTATCGCCCACTCGGTATCGTATCGCCTCCTATTTTGGTATTGTATCGTGCACACCCACTTGAGGTATCGCGATACCATTCTGGTAACGTATCCTCAAGTGCTGGTATTGCGATCGCGGTCATCCCGGTGGTATCGTATCGCGGTCCACCTGGTATCGTATTGTTGATCGTGCGGTATCGTATCGTGCCTATTCTAGTATCGTATTGTGAAAAAAAGTGGTATCGTATTGTGCCTATTCTAGTATTGTATCGTGCAAAAAAGTGGTATCATATCGTCTAACCCTTTGGTATCATATCGTCCATAGAATCAGTATGGTATCGTGAGAGCTCCAATATCTTATCATGTAAATTTTTGGTATCGTATCGTCCACTAACTTGGTATTGTATCGTCGAATGCAGAGGTATCATATCATGTGATTTTTGGTATCGTATCGTGGACTTGGTGGTATCGTCTAGGGAGTGGTATCGTATCGTCTAAGGTGGTATCATCCATAGTGGTATCGCATGGAAATTCTGGTATCGTATCACCTGTCCTGAGGTACTCCCAGAGGGATCCTGTTTCCCTGTTTTAACCCCTAGAACCCTGAACTGGCATAACTTTCTCATACGAAATCCGTTCAGAGTGATTTTGGGCTCATTGGAAAGCTCGTGGGGAGTACTACCAAAACTTCCACTAGTTACGGTAAAATTAATACAAGGATTATTAGATAGGGTATTTTTAAGTTGACCCTCAGGTTGGACTAGGAAGCAAGGGGTTCCACAAGATTTTGAGCAATTCAAAGGACAATTTTGGACTTGTAGACAAGGCCTATGAACCTAAGCTCAAGTTGATACTTAGAAAGAGATAGATAAAGTACCAAATCACTTGAAACTAAGGTCAACCGCACAACTAAGTGAGGGACTCACAACTCAGTGGTTAACACTACGTGCTGAGTTCATAGACAAGTGAGTCAAAAATGTCATTTAACTGGGAGCGACTCTTGGCTTCTGAAGACATGCATAGATCTGTACCTAGGGAAGGTCTTATGTCTACAGTGGAAGGGGAATATAGGATGTCTCTTCAATACATATCCACCAATTTGCAAGGAATACCTATCTACCTCAATGATCTACATAGGTCAGTAGCAAGAATGATAAACACTACAGATTTAGAAATAGTCCCAAGGCCAGCTGTCAAGTACAAAGATGGAGTCTATAAGGACAAGATGGGCCAGATCTATGTAGTAACTGAAAACCATGATCATATTAATGAAAGAGGAGAGTTAACTTGAGATCAGGCAACTACCTCATAAAACCCATTCGAGACCCAGCAAAGAACAAAAAATGTGATGTTGGGACAAACGAGCCAAGGTATTATACCCAATAGACCACATGAGCAAATCACTAGGCTAGGAATTGACCCCCATGGCCACACTAGCCAAGGAATGGGAAAAATGAAGAGACCTACCTTTAGGATAGAACCGCCCCAAGGTGTTCCCATCATAATGCAATCCCTAGAGCCAGACAAAAGAGTGAGACCAATCCAATTGGCCAAATGTATGCGAAATCGTTACGATGGCACAGGAGAGCCCTATGACCACATAGCAGAATTCAAGCAAGTGTTACGAGCGGAGCAAGTGGATGTTTTTTTTATGCAATATGAATCCTTTGGGTTAACCCTCACAGGAATAGCCTTAGCTTGGTTTCAATCCTTGGATCCAAATTCCTTTGGCAATATCGAACAATTCTTCCAAGAATTTGTCTGGGAATTCACTAAGCGAGGGATCAAGCACAATTCGTCATCCTTACTACTTAGTTTCAAACAAGCTCCCAAAGAGAGTAAAAAATGCAGCACAAAGATTTAGTCAATATGTAGACCGATGCCCTTTGACAGAGAGACCTTCTCAGCACAAAATGATATCCCTATTTTTAGAAGGTCTAACCAATGGAACATTGAGAATGTTAGTATACGTAAAACGGTTGCAAACTCTAAGTGAGTGTCTTCAAGAATGCATAGATTTGGAAGACAACTTAGTTGAGGATCTCAAAATCACACAATATCTTACCAAATCAGAGGATACCAGGAGCAACGAGACTTCTAGTGCGAGATATGTGGACGAAGTGGCAGAGTTAGTGGCCAAGAAATTAGGAGTACACGGACAACGGAACGACCAGATTTCTTCCTTGAGATTGCTAATGTTAGGAAGTTGCACACTTTGTGGTGGAGATCATCCATCTCATGTCTGCACCAAAGAAGGATTAGGGTTATCACAACCTTACCCTTATAGTAGACAACCAACTCAAGAGCCTAACATGTACTCTTATAGTGAGCAGAAGTACCCCAACCACAATATTGAATACTATCCAGTGAATAGACAACCACGACTACTTGCACCACCCCAATGTAGACCATACGGGTACCCTCCTAGAGAACAAGATAGAGAAGTTCCTAGGTATAACCCTTGTCCAGGACCACGAGGAGCAACTAGACCGTATGAACATGGAGGATATGGCCAACCTCAACCTATACCAGGACAACAACCATCCCACCCACCAGCTCCGACACAAGGACAAAATGTCACAATACAAGTCGTTTGTCTTGAGTGTGGCAAAGAACAGCTCCTGAGAGATTGTCCCGGACATCCCTCTAGTGCACCAAAGGTTACACCCGTTAATGTGGTAGGACTAGTAGGGTATTCCAGTTCTAGTAGCAATAGTGTGGCTCCTATACATGCAGTTACTAGGGCACAAGCCCTACAACAGGCTAAACTAGTTGAGCAATCAGAGCCAAGTGAATCAAGAGAGCCTAGTAAGAGAAAAACAAGAACATGGAAGGATACTAGGGAGAAAGCCAATCGTAAGTGGACCAAAAAGTTATCCGAACTAGAAGAAAGCTTGAAAGATGCAAAAACAAAAATAGAAGATATTGCCTCTCAAAGCCCCTCGCATGTCAAAACTCCATCCACACCACCTCATCCCCAACCTCAAGCCCACCCACCAACCATTGTAAATAGACCACAAGTAGGGTCTGTTCTTGCAGATCCAACCCCAGAAGACTTGGACATGATGTTCAAGGCATACCAGGCTCGACTTCAAGAAGGGCCAACACCTGCAAACCTAGACAAGAGCTACCCTAGAGCAGATCTAGAGATTGAATGGACAAAAATGTGCATAAAAATGGTGGAACTGGCTCAAGCTATGTTCGAGGCCAATCAATCGTTCAATCAGACAAATGCTATTACACCGGGTTTGCACCTCCAGGGCTTACTAGATAGATTAGAGCAGTTGGTAAATAAACCTCAAGCTTCTTTACCTCCACAGGCTCAACCAATTGTTGAAAGAGAAATCTCATCACCAAAGAAAGTCTATGCTCCCACAATATTGGTAAAAAATGAAGATTCAGTGGTTCCACGAAACACTGATGTCGTTAAGAACACTAAGGTTCAGTGTCATCTCACTGTAGAAGAGCTGCTCAAAGTAAAACCTGAGTTATGGAAACATGTGGCGAATCAGGTCCCAAAACGTGATTCCAATATGCCAAAAGCAAACTCTAAGCAGAAAGTTCCAGAGATACCTCTAGACAAAATAGGGGACATGAGCGAAGGTGAGGAAGGTAATACGTATCTTCCGATCACCTACCAAGGTTACACAACCAAAGCGATCATAGATTTTGGTGCTGGTGTTGCTATTGCGACCACTTCCTTGTGGAAGCGATGGGGTAAACCCACATTAAGAACAACTAGAACGAAGCTTCAGATGGCTGACGGCCATGTGGAAAGACCTCTAGGATTGCTAGAAGGGATAACTCTAACCACGTGTGGTGTAGAGTTTGAGTGACTTTGGTAAAACTACTACCTACGAAATGATCCTAGGAAGGCCCTTCCTACGACAACTGCAAGTTGTACAGGATTGGGGAACCAATTCCTTGTACTTGCAACGCTTAGGGGTCACAACCAAGGTCAATTTGAAGGATTACACCTTCAAAGATGTACTACCCCTACAGTGGAATTATATCCATAAGGAGCAAGAAGATTCAATCTCTGTGCATTCTAAAAGTTCATCTGATACATCCTGGATGCATGAAGCGGACCCTCCGAAAAGCCTATGGACGTTCCAAAGGATGTGTAAGGTCGCAAAGGAAGAGGAAAAACGCTTAAAGGCAAGACAAAAAGAAACTTCTCAAGGAGATAGACCAGTTAAAGACCCAGCTATACACCGATGGTCTTTCCGGATGAGGAATTTGAGCCTCATGGTTGGGCAAAAATCTTGGCCACCATGGACATTGACATGAAGAACAATGGACACCTCATTGTGATGAAGAGGGTTATGATATTTCAGTGTTCATGTGTCAACCCTTGCTAGAAGAATGTGACCCTAGTGACTTCATAGAAAAAGAAGAGAATGATGATGATCTAGAGTCCATTGTGATGGATAGTTGCTTTATTTCAAAGGAGCACTATCTAAAAGACATAGGAGTATTTACCCAAAAGGAAGAAGAACCTCTCACAAGCATTAAAACTGTCAATTCAAAGGATGGAAGTGAAGGAGGTCAAAAGAAAAAGAAAAGACAAGGAGTGAAACAAGAAGAGAAGGAATCATTGTTCGAAGTACCAGAGAATTTCAAGAAATACAAAGTTGAGGACCGAAAAATTTTGGTACGAATGCCCAAGAGAGAGGCCACAACAGGAGAAGCATATGATAACAAAGAAAAGACCAAAAAAGTCGTAGTCACCATTGAAGAAAATGAAGAGAGATGTACCTACATAGGAGATGACCTAAGTAAAGAAGAGGAAGTAGAGTTGGTAGCTTTGTTAAGGGAATATACGGACGTGCTTGCATGGCACTATAGAGACTTGAAGGGAGTAGATCCAAAAATTTGCTCTCATACAATCCCCATGGTAGCAGATGCCAAGCCCACCAAACAGAAGCCCTACACATATAATGACACCTATGCAGCTAAAATAAAAGAGGAAATCGACAGATTGATTGAAGCCGGATTCATCTATGAAATTGATCATAATGAATGGGTGTCCCCCGTTGTAGTGGTGCCCAAGAAGAACGGGAAGTTACGTGTGTGTATTAACCTTAAAAAAGTTAATGCCACCACGATAAGAGATAGTTATCCACTTCCAATCACTGATCATTTATTGGAGCGTGTTGCGGGCAAGGAAGTGTATAGTTTCCTTGATGGATTCTCAGGCTACAACCAAGTAGCCATTGCCACAGAAGATCAACACAAAACAGATTTTGCAATAGAGTAGGGAGTCTTTGCATTTCGTGTGATGCCATTTGGGCTCACCAATGCACCTACAACATTCCAAAGGCTCATGTGTCATGTCTTCAAAGAGTTCTTGCAAAAGAGCTTAGAAGCATATGTGGACGATTTATGTGCTCATTCCCAAGAAAGGAGACATCACATTCCTGAACTCAGACGGATCTTCAACAAGTGTAGACAATACCGAGTGTGTCTTAACCCAGAAAAGTGTGTGTTTATGGTACGTCAAGGTAAAATCTTAGGTCATATTGTTTCTAAGAACGAAACATCAACAGATGAGGACAAAGTAAAAGCCATAACGGAGTTGCCGAGGCCAAGGAATGTTAAAGAGGTACAAGCCTTTATGGGCCATTGTGGATATTATCGTAGGTTTATTCACATGTATGCAATTATAGCTAAGCCTCTTTATGCCTTATTGACAAAGTTTGAGTGGAACGACGAATGCGAGAAGTCCTTCAATGAGCTGAAGAAATGCTTGTGCACATCACCAATACTCACCACTCCCAATTTGAATAAGCCATTCCATGTACATGTGGATGCTTCCAATTATGCAATAGGATGTGTGGTGTCACAACCCACAGGTGAAGGAAACCTAGATTTGCCGATAGCATATGCTAGTAGGCAATTGAACGCTGCTGAACAAAACTACACCACAACCGAAAGAGAAGGTTTAGGCATGGTATACGCGGTGAAGAAGTTTAGACACTATCTATTGGCCAACAAGTTCAAAATTTTCACCGATCATCAAGCTTTATTATACTTGGTCAATAAACCTTGCAATACCCGACGCTTAGTAAGATGGTTCCTCTTACTAATGGAATATGACTTTGAAGTGGTTGTTAGGAAAGGTAAGACCCACCTCAGAGTGGATCACCTTTCTCGCATCACTTCAGGAGAGCCACCGAAAGGATTGTGTGATGAATTTCCCGACACTTATCTGTTCAGTCTAGAAGTTGTTCCGAAATGGGAAAATAAGTTAGTACCAGTCCTAACCTTTGGAAGGTGAAGAGGAATAAGGATGAAATTTTACGGTCACAAAGCTACCAAATATTGGCAAGAAGCATGTATAAACAAGATACGGAGGGTGTTCTAGCTTGTTGTGTCGAGGACGATGAACATAGTAGTTGGTTGCAACAAGCCCATGAAGGATTTCTAGGGAATCACTATTCTAAACAATGAACATTGCAAAATCTAAAACGTTTAGGAGTGTATTGGCCTAGTATAGACAAAGAAATTCATGAGTGGATCAAGAATTGTCCAGTGTGCCAAAAGAGACCCCTGGTGGAGCATGCGACTCTTTATCACATATCATTAATTCCAGATTGGAGTGCTCCATTGGTAGAATATATGAGATCAGGAACATTACCTAGCGAGGCTAGTCTAGCAAGAAGACGAAGCATGGAGCATGAGGCTAAGGACTATGCCTTAGTAGGCGATAACCTATACCGTAGAGGCAAAGATGGATACTTAAGATTGTGTGTTCACGAATCAGATTATTTGAAAGTCTTAGAAACTGCCCATAGCAGTGTTGCAGGTGGACATTTTGGTCCTGACCGAGTAATTAAGACTATTCTATTCTCAGGACTTTGGTGGCCCACTCTTCATATGGATGCACATACCTATGTGAAGAAATGTGACACATGCCAACATGCCTAGTACCCAATTAGAAAAGATGAGATGCCTTTGAGGCCAATGATGGGAGGACGTGCATTCTCGAAGTGGGGCATAGACTTTGTAGGTCCTATTAACCCCCCAGCTAGAAACTCTCATGCCGAGTACATTATTGTAGCCACAGATTACCTTACCAAATGGGTAGAAGTAAAAGCTACAACCAAGAATGATGCTCAAACAACAACACGGTTTTTATTTGAGAATGTGTTCGCGAGATATGGACTACCCATATAGTTAGTAAGCGATAGAGGCACACACTTCTTGAATGAAGTAATTGAACATCTTCTCCAAGAATTCTTAGTGATACATAAGAAGTCTGCCCCCTATCATCCCCAAGCTAATGGACAAGCTGAGAGCACAAACAAGATCCTATGTAATGTATTGACAAAACTAGTAAATAACAAACGCTCTGATTGGGGCAAACAACTTCATCATGTTGTTTGGGCCTACCAAGTTTCCTATAAAACGGTACTCAATGCCACCCCATTTCAGATGGTCTTCGGACAAAATGTTGTGCTACCATTGGACTTCTTAATCCCAACTTTAAAAGTAGCACAAGAGCATGAGTGGAATGGACACGAGTTATCCTCTAGGGTCTTTCATCTAGAACGCTTAGGTGAGACAAGGCTACGAGCGGCGGCAGGCATCTATGCTGCAGAGAAACAGCAAAAGGCATACTTTGATGCACATATCAAAGATAAAGGCTTGAAAGAGGGAGACCTAGTGTTGGTTTATACACTCAAGCAACATGCCCATAAATTGGAAAAAAGAGGATATGGACCTATGATCATTAATAGAATTTCCACTAGCGGTGTTGTTCAATTGGCCACACTAGAAGGTGATATCCTTCCAAACTATATAAGTGGTTGTCGAGTCAAGCTATATCAAGAACCTCTTAGAGAGGATATGCTAAAGAGACTCAACACTGCTGAGAAGCGAAAAGAAGAAGAATTAAGGGTTAGAGAAGAAGCACATGCAGAGGCTAGAGAACGCATTAGGAGAAATAAGTTAAGATGCCTAGGCCTAAATGTCAACCCTGAGGCCCCAAGATACCACATGGCCTTGTGAAGAGATGGATAGGTATGTGCTTGAATATGAAGAGGTGTTGCAAAATCCTTGATCTACACCAGCCAATTGAACTCCAAGAGTATATGGTGGGCCCTTTTAGCTTGCCAATGGATGTATTAGACACCCTATGTACCTTGGAAGATCACTCTCAAAAAGATAGATCAAAACAGATAAGTTGGAGTTAGCTCAGAGGTGAAAACTTGCTATTCTTGGTTCATACACCTGTCCAGTGTTTTACATAATTCTCTGAGCACAGCAGCAATTATCTCAATTCCTCTTGGGGACGTCTAGGCAACTTAAAGAGCTAACTTTCAAGAGTAATCTCATAAAAAATAATGAACCACACACTGAGAATGAGTTTTAACAAGTGATGACATCATCCTGATTTTCACGGGCTGCTACAGAAATAGACCAGTGAGCAGAAACATCAACATACCTCAAAATGTAGAAATTCAATGATTATGAAAATTTGTATGGTTATACTAGACAGTAAGCTGAATCCAACAAGCTTTAAATCACTGAATTTTGATAAGTAACCACTGCGAAATGGCTCTGACAAAATGAGTGAAAAAGTCGGGTACCTGACAGAGAAGTGAAGATGAACAGACCCTGTTGACTTCAAATGAACATAATTGAAGATTGCAACATCCAAATGACATGAAAATTTGTGAGCATCTAACTTTAGCAAGTTAAATCACTAAAAATGATGCACCAAGCTCAGAGAAAACATCTCTGCAAGCTGACTGAGAAAACTGAGAGTAATGGTAGTGAGTAGTACACTTCACAAGAACATGGAAAGATGAACTCAAATAATCATGAAAATGAAAGTATATTGCTTGTACAATACAATGACTTCTGATACATATGTGTGCCTTGTAATCACACCTTGATATGGCATAAAGCTCAGCTCTTGGAGGTCTTCACATAGGTCTCTCTAACCACGACTAAAACTACCATCTATTTATAGTTGAGTTTGGGAGGCTAACTTCCCTCAATCACTCTCCAATCAATCAATGATTGATTTGATTCTCTACCTACCACAAATCACGAATTCGTGGCTCCTCTTTCCATCCTTGATCAAGTGGACTCAACCACTTAAATGGAACCATCAGAATTCTTCTTGAGTTTATAGACCCATCTTGAGCCTATTACCTTCATGGATGAAGTCTTGGGCACCAAATCCCAAGTGTTGTTTTCCTCAAGTGCTTCAATCTCTTCCTTCATTGCATGCTTCCATTCTGTTTTTGCTTTGGCCTCTTCAAATGATGATGGCTCCTCTTGGTTTATGTCCTGTGCTATGTAGATAGAATTTTTAGTTACTAATGAGGTGTCAAACCCATACCTTTCTGGTTTTTTCTTTTCCCTCATAGATCTTCTTAGGCCATGATGTGATGATTCTGCCTCATGTCCAAGTTCCTGCAATTTTGCTTTACCTTTAGACTTCCATGCTTTGATCTTTTTCCATGTGAGATTCTTTATCATCCTCTGAGGTGTCTTGTTCTTCAATCTTTGATTGTTCTCTACGAAGCTTTGGAAAATCTTCTTCAAGATTATATGGTAAATTGATCTTCCTGCATGAATCTTCATACCATGAATTGTTCTCATCAAAAACTACATCTCTGCTTACCAAGAATCCTTTGTTGGTAGGGTTGTATAACCTGTAGCCCTTTTGATTGTTGTCATATCCAATAAATACACACCTTTCTGCCTTTCGATCCATCTTGCCTCTAACCTGTGAAGGAACATGAGCAAAAGCAATACATCCAAAAATTTTACAATGATCTAAGCTTGGTCTTCTTCCATTCCAAGCCTCATATGGAGTCATCCCATCAAGGGATTTTGAAGGCAACCTGTTAATCAAGTAAGTGGCTGTAGATACAGCCTCAGTCCATAAGTAATTAGGTAAATGCTTTTCATTTAACATAGACCTTGCAGCTTCAACAATTGTCCTATTCCTCCTTTCTGCCACTCCATTTTGCTCAGGAGTGTACCTTGTAGTTACCTCTCTTTTGATTCCTCTTTCTTGAAGAAAAGAATCAAAATCATGGGAGAAGTATTCTCCCCCTCCATCTGACCTTAGCCTTTTTAGTGATTTACCTGTTTGATTCTCCACAAGAGCCAAATATCTTTTGAAACATGAAAAAACTTCATCTTTGTGTTTCATAAAGAATAGGATAGTCCATCTGCTGCAATCATCAATAAAGGAAACATAATACCTTGATCTAGATATTGAAGCTTCCTTGCTAGGTCCCCATACATCTGTATGAGCCAACTCTAAGAGATCTCCATGCATATAACCTTTCTTCATGAATGGTAACCTGTGAGACTTTCCAAATTGACATGCACTACACTTATAAATCATATGTTGTTTTGAAAAATTAGGAAGTCCAAGTACACTTTGGTCCCTGCACATTTGCTTTAATGACCTTTCACCAATATGTGCTAACCTTTTGTGCCATACTTCCAATTCTGTGAGTGTCTGACTACCATAATTAAAGAGAGCAATGTTTCTAGTGTCCTGTAATTCAAATGTGAACAATCTACCTATCTTTTCACCTTTTGCAATTCTTCTGAATCCTTGACTTGGATCTTCAACAAATGCTCCTCCTTTTGTGAACCTGACTTGCAACCCTTTCTCTACTATCTGCCCAACAGTTATCAAATTCTTTGTAACGGTAGGGACATAGAGTACCTTACTGAGTAGGTTGATGTTTCCATCAGGTGCTTTGACATTGCCTATTTTCTCCACACGATGTTTTGTATCATCTCCTGTTTGTACCTCATGCTTATTACTTGGATCTTCTAAATCTTATAGGAGTGCCACATTTCCTGCCACATGATTTGAACAACCTGAATCTATGTAGAAAACATGCTCATCAGATTTACCTTGTGGCATAGCCATGTTCATGATCAATAATGAATCTTCTTTGTTTGAGTCTTCTGTGTAGTTATTCTAGTCTCTCCTTCCTTTGTAGCCTCCTTGATAGTTTGAATGATTGTAGTTGTTGTAGTTGCCATGGTAGTTGTTGAACCTTCCTCTTGAGTAGCCATAACTTCCTCTATTGTATCCTCTGCCTCTTTGATTCCTGGAATTCCTAAAGCAATTTTCAGTTGTATGATTAGTTAATCCACAAATAGAACATGAGTTGGAGTCTTGGGATCTCCCCCTGCCTTGTCTACCTCCTCTTCCTCTACCTCTGCCATGTCTTCCTCTACCTGCATAGTTAGCTTGATATGTACCTGCTTCATCATCCACTTTCTTTGCCTTTCCTTTGTTATCTTTAGACTTGCTTTTATCCCTGTATAAAGCTGAAGATTGATTACCTTTAGAGCTTTCTCCATTTTTGATAAGCTTTGCCTCTTGAGTAAGTAGTTGTCCAATGAGTGTATTGAAATCAGGTACATGCATTTCCATGTACAAATCCATAGCTGTGGTGAATGCTTCCCACTTGTCATCTGCCTTCAAGCCATTGATGACCTGCCTTACAATTTGCTCTTCATCTATTACCTCTCCAATGCTTCCCAACTGATCCGCTATGTCCTTGAGCTTTGTGACAAAATCAGTCACATTTTGTTTGGGAGCCTTCTTGAGAGTTGTGAACTCCAGCCATAGTTGATGCTTCCTAGCTTTGGTACTTGAAGAAAAGAAAGCTTCAAGTGCATCCCACACTTCCTGAGATGTCTTACAACTGTTAATGTGAGGCAACAAAAAATCTGAGATAGAGTTGAGGAGATAAGACCTTGCAAGTGCATCCTTGGAGCACCATGTGCTCAATCTTTCTTGCTCTTCTTGTGTTGGTTGACTTTTGTTCCTGAAACTTGGCATAACTTCATCTCCAACCACATAACCATATAAACTTCTACCTTGGAGATAAGCTTCCATTCTTAATGACCAAGCTGAGTAATTACCTCTATCCAATTTGTCAATTGATGAAGGAAATCCATCTGCCATGTTGTCCAACCTTGCTCTGATACCACTGTGAAGAGATGGATAGGTATGTGCTTGAAGATGAAGAGGTGTTGCAAAATCCTTGATCTACACCAGCCAATTGAACTCCAAGAGTATATGGTGGGCCCTTTTAGCTTGCCAATGGATGTATTAGACACCCTATGTACCTTGGAAGATCACTCTCAAAAAGATAGATCAAAACAGATAAGTTGGAGTTAGCTCAGAGGTGAAAACTTGCTATTCTTCGTTCATACACCTGTCCAGTGTTTTACATAATTCTCTGAGCACAGCAGCAATTAGCTCAATTCCTCTTGGGGAAGTCTAGGCAACTTAATGAGGTAACTTTCAAGAGTAATCGCATCAAAAATAATGAACCACACACTGAGAATGAGTTTTAACAAGTGATGACATCATCCCGATTTTCACGGGCTGCTACAGAAATAGACCAGTGAGCAGAAAAATCAACATAACTCAAAATGTAGAAATCCAATGATTATGAAAATGTGTATGGTTATACTAGGCAGTAAGGTAAATCGAACAAGCTTTAAATCACTGAATTTGGATAAATAACCTTTGAGAAATGGCTCTGACAAGATGAGTGAAAAAGTCGGGTACCTGACAGAGAAGTGAAGATGAACAGACCCTGTTGACTTCAAATGAACATAACTGAAGATTGAAACATCCAAATGACATGACAATTTGTGAGCATATAGTAGACTTATAGAGCTAACTTTACCAAGTTAAATCACTGAAAATGATGCACCAAGCTCAGATTCTCTTACTTTTACATTAAGTAAACTCTTCAAAAGTTACAAGAGGTAGTTCACAAGTGAACTTTACATAGTCTTCTTTTAAAAGCTTCTTCTAAGACTTTGTGAGACTCAAGCCAATACTTAGGCTTGTTATAGACTTGCTCCAACAGGCCATGTGTCAAACATCAAGTGCAATTGCTTCTCGAATACTTGACCGACGTCCCTTTTTGAACATCGTGATTGGACAAGGGAAGAATGCAAGGACTATGTGCGTATTGATTGACTTAGGTGCGGCAACTAGTGCAGTTAGACTTTCATACTGCCAAGATCTATAATTGAACCTCAATTCTATTGAAGCCTATCTCATAGGATTAGGAGGTGTGGAAACCCCCTGTTTGGGTGAGGTAGAGCTTCCCCTATATCTTCAATATGTTCCAATGAGAGTCAAAATGCTAGTGTGTGAAGATGAGGACCTTACAGAACCACTTGTCCTGGGTCAAGACTGGATCTATGACCATGCAGTCAACTTAAATCTTAAGAGCCAACTTCTTCAAGTTTGGGTATATGAACAATGTATTACCTTAGAATTAGACAATTGCATGCTGACAAATGCAGAGGTCACACATTCTCTTAATTCTTCTGAAATCAATCTTTGCAAAGAAAATGTTGTGTGTGTCAATCGCCCTACAAAGCAAACGGACTCAATCATGGAAGCACAAGCTCAAAGGCCAACAGACTTCTCTTCTCTTCACTGACTAATGCAAGCAAAACTCGACCAAAGAGGCGAGCAACACAGACATCTGCTATATCAAACAAACAAACCAAGCGTAAGACAAAAGAAGCTCAGGGTAGGAAGCAGATTTGGGTACGAAAAGGAGAGCAACTACTAGCTTTGCCACCACCGTTTCTATTGAGCCAAGCCTACCATACTAAAAGAAGCACCAAGAAACGAGGACAAGCTCAATCCCAAGGTCTCCGACAGGTTTGGGTACCAAAGCAATCGATGAAGGCCGACCACAATAACATACAAATTTGGGTGCCAAAGAAATTAGCTGCAGCTCAACAAGGGCGATTGCAAATGTGGGTACCCAAGGCAATCTTACATCCTCAAAGAAATATGATCTCCTTCACGAGAAAAATCTCAACAAAGCAACCATGACGAAGCAAGAGTTGAAACCATGGACGGAGACCAAAAGAAGATAAATTCATCTCCTCACCGGTAATAAAAAGACAACCAAAAAGTGCATGGGTGTGGAAGCCAAAAGCACCACTAGCTTCCAGAGAGCCAAAGAGCCAACCACACTGGATACCAAAATTCAGAAACCACCCAAAGATACAGAGGACAAAGCTTATGTCTATAGGGCCAAATACTATCCTGAAATGGATCCCTATAAGAAGGATTACATCATTTCAAGATCCACTGGTTACCTCCAACAAAGACTGCATCAACGTCCACCAGCAACCTTGAAGCCTCGACGAGCAACAACCATGTGCCTTTGGCAGAACCTTGTCTTTTGCACCATTGAGGTCATGCATAGACACAACTGAGAATCCCAGGCACATGATACATAGCTGACATATGTAAAATATTTTATTTTATTGATTCTAACACCTTTCTTCTTGTTTTATTCCATTGTTCCAAAAAAAAAAGAAGGCGACAGGACAGGAGTGTGTGCTTGAGGAATCTATGATGCGAACCATCAACAGGGACATCCATCAATACGAAAGACAAGCCATCGGTCAATCATCACGATGAGCATACAACACGAAGAGTGAAGATTGATGGACCTTTTACCATGGTCAGAATTTCCTACTTTGGCAACACCACAACCATTATAGATTAGGAAACC